>VVHJ01038740.1:0-13209 GCA_015107715.1 Tylochromis polylepis
GGACACAGCCGTTAGCCTGTAGCTAACGCTGAGCTCGCTCACCTTTCTGTGACCTCAGGCTGACGTACTTCCGGAGCTTCTTCATGGCTCGGGTCCGGACGGGTTTCTCGTTGGAGGCTAACCTCTGCGCGAGCTGCACCTCTGCCTGCTGATCCGCCATCGTGCTGCTCTCTGACCGGCTCACGTGGACACTCTGCTCTGCCGCTTCCCACGTTTCTATCTCCGGCGCGTGCTGATGACGTCAGACGCGCGTCGGTCGTTGCGTGTCTTTTGCTTTTTTTTAAAACAACTTTATTAAATCCAGAACAGACGAAACGTTTTTACATTTATTCTGTCTGCGCCAAAAGCTAGAATATGAAAACAAAAGTAAAATAATAAAAACATCAAATAGAAACCATCACGAATAAAACTGAATAAAAACATCAGTTTACAGTCCTCAAAAACTGTAAAACAGTGATTCAAATATAAAAATCATTAAAAAAGTAAAATAAAAGTAAATAAATAAACACACATAAACATAATACCAAATTAAACCAAAATAATAATAATAATGAAACACACAAACAAAAAATCCGAGAATATATATAGATATACAGTAAAGAGAAACCTGTGCTGCGGTTGAATGACGGTCCAGCCACAGAATGGTTGATTGTGTGTTAGGGCAAAGTAAAACTTTTTAGATGGACAGTTTGAGCTGGATCTGAGGAGCTGAGCTGTGAGCAGCTCTGAAGCTGCGCGTGTTTCATGTGATGCTCTGCAGGACAGAAATGTCAAAGTTCCCCAAAAGTCGATTGTGTTCATCTGGACGTTTTCAGTGGGAGAAACGTTTCGTCATCATCAGGTGACTTCTTCAGTCTCAGCTGACTGCAGGTTTCCAACCTTATAAACAGCAGATTTGCACAATGACTGAAACCAGCCCACTGGAGAACAATGGGCTGTGAGGACAGTTCCTTGATTATTAATATGCAAATTCTCATGACCATTGATCAACACCTACTGATCAATGGCCATGAGTACCATTCACAGAGAGTTGGGGAATTTGCTGCAATCGCAGCATTGTAAGATGGCTAAGACGTTGTTGATCAATGGTCATGAGAATTTGCATTTTAATAATCAAGGAACTGACCTCACAGCCCATTGTTCTCCAGTGGGCTGGTTTCAGTCATTGTGCAAATCTGCTGTTTATAAGGTTGGAAACCTGCAGTCAGCTGAGACTGAAGAAGTCACCTGATGATGACGAAACGTTTCTCCCACTGAAAACGTCCAGATGAACACAATCAACCTTTTGGGATTTACTTACCTGGATGATTGAGCATGCATCAAGAAATGTCAAAGTTCAATTTCAGAAAAGTTCAGAGACGGCTTTCAGTCAAATATTTGAGTTTCCACGTTAGTCTGTTAAGCAGAGAGTCACAGAGGAGCTTCAGATCTCACGGAGATGAATCCTGCAGGTCAAATACAGGGATGAACCACCAGGGGGCAGCAGCATGCTGACACACGCATGAAAAAAAGACACGACACTAACAACAACAAGAAGTATCAGCAAGACTCCAAATAGAAACTGTCGAGTGAAAAATAATATTTAAATACTAAATATTAAAAACAATAACAAGAACTGAAACATTGACATAAACAAAACATTCATATGTAAACACAAACTTGTGTAAGCTCTGTGATCTTTGAACTTGTGAGAGCATCATGATGCAGAATAAATCACCGTGTCTGAGTTTCCTGTTATTTTCTCAAATTTCGCTCTTTTCTGGGCTCGTGACAGAAACTGGTTTCATCACAGATTTATGACGAAACTGTAGTTTGGACTTGATTTTGTGTTGGACAATTAAATAAAAAATCATAGTGCATATGTTGTGTAATTCGCATATATTACCTTTTACTTCACCTAAACAGACACATAATGTTTTATACTTTTCCTATAAATGACATCATATACATATATAAATGATGATATTGGATCATAATTACTGATTTATTGATGTGTATATCACTTTAATGCTGCAGCTGTTTATGGTTTTAATCACTTATATACTGCTGGCCATCCTGATCTGTATAAACGAACTTAATTTAAGCAACTAAAGCTTTAAAATAAAGTAAAATATAATGCAGAAAGCTGGATAACAACAATACTTAAACAAAGTACTTTACTTGTACCTTATTGCAGTAGAAGTGGTGATTGGTCCTTGTTTTTGATTCTCAGTTCAGAATAATCCTTCTTTTTCTGATTCTGGGCCTCAGTGCAGAGTTCATCCTCTGTCTTAAACAGGCTGTTTTAGCTTCTCCCATTTAAGTTTCCAACTTTGCTCTGATTCGCTGTGTCACACAAACAGAAGATTTGAACAGCAGGTGGGTAGGTCTTCCTCCTTTCTATTATATCATCCAGGTACATCCAGTGTTTCTAGCAGCCCGAGCTCTGGGCTCACAGGGATTACTGTACATACAACAAGGTCATTATTACAAACCTTGGTCATGTTTAATCAGAACATCTACCACAGGAACAGGAGACACATGACTGGAAATATGGAAGAAAAAAGAAGCAGGGCAGGTCCAGTTAAAGGAAAATGCAGCTGGCTGAAATAAAGCGAAATGACCCTTTAAGCTGGCATTTTGTTCATCAGCAGGAAACAAGTCATAAAATATTTTGAACAGATCAGCAGATAAATAAGAAATACCTGTCTCTGCGTCGAGCTTCTCATGTGATGATTTGTTCCTGTTTTCGTTTATATAAATGAAAATATGCAGGTTTTTAGAAAGAATTTATTCAGTGATTAATTTATACATCAATCAGCATATTAACTGAAACATAAATAACTGGAGATAAAATCCCAAAAAAACAGATACAGAAAAGACAAACATGCAAAATATTTTCAATGAATAAACATGTCAGAAAAAATATCCACAAATATCAACAAATTTAATAAATAGATTTGTAGAAAAAATTCCCCAAAGTGTCAGAAAACATCATATTTAATGAAACATAGAAACGTTGTATGAACCAAAAGTGTGAAAACAAACTGCTGAACATGTGGAGAGCTGATGGGACGAACATCCGGACTCTTAAAGCAGTGTGACCTCCACCTCCTGAGATAACCGTCTCTGACGTCTGTCAGAATAAACCTGCAGAAATCCACCGAAAGACCAGGGAAACACCCCGGTCGGACAGGAAGCAGCTGTCTGATCCTCTCTTTAAGGCGTCTGACTGAACCCAGTGAGTTTCTATAGACAGACATAAGACGGGTTTCCTCAGAGTCTCTAAGGGAGTCCCACAAGGTTCCATCTCAGGCCCCATTTAATTTTTCTGTTTTTATATAAATAACATTGGGAGAACATGTTCCCAACTAAAGTGCGCCTTTATGCAGATGATACAGCAGTTTACTTAGATGTGTTTTGGCTGCTGCAGGAGTCACTGGAGGTTAATTTCTGACGTTTTTCAGGAATCGCTCCCAGATCTCTCAGCGTTGGGGTTTTCCTTTTGGAGGAGATTCAAGGAAATATTCCTGTATCCCGGGGAATGATGGTCTTTTGTTTAGAGTGCTTATTGAGCACTTGGTGGAAAATCTGAAGAAAGCAGAGAACTGTCTGTTTTTAAGCTTCAGTGTCTCAGTGATATGTTCACATCCATGATTCAGTGAAACAGGAGGTCCTCTGAGTTAAATCAGCTGACATAAAATGGGACAACTTTCATTATTTAATCATCTGATGATTAACTTTTGAGGTTTATGGATTATGCAGGATCAGAGAGGCACCGTCCTTGTTAGCAGAGCTTAACGTGACTTGATGTCTTAAAAAAAAAAAAAGTGCTCCATACAGCATAAATGAATCTTTAATCTTTGGGGTTTTTTAGCTGGATTTAAATCCTGAAATATCCTCCTCAGGATGAACTCAGGATTTAGCTTACAGGAAGTTCAGTCCACTGAATGATCACATGACCTCAGAGGAGTCTGGAGATGGAGGTGGTGGTGTGTCTCTCCAGGATGGTTTCACTCAGTAGTTCCTCAGTTTGAACACCTTGCTGAGCCTGGACTTGGCGCTGGAGTAGATGAGGAAGGAGCCTTCGTCTGTGCTGAAGTGCTCCCAGTCTCTGCAGCCAAACGTTGGCAGGCTGTGGACAGGAACGAAGCCCTCGTAACCCTGCCACCTAAAACGACAGACAGAGGTCACCTGAGCTCAGGAAACAAATCACACCTGAGCAGACGAGCACTTACGCACCTGTAGACAACGCTGTTCAAAGAGTATGAGGTGCCATCATGAGAGTTCGCAACCACCAGGAACTTTTCATCACCGATGGTGAAAAACTCCCAGTCCAGTGCACTGAATACATGAAGGAGAAGATGAAAAAGAAGAAGAAGACATATTTAAATAGCAGCTGTTTTTTTGGTGGGTTTTTTTTGTTTTTAACAATAAACCTTTTTTAAAAAATATATTTCAGTTTTAGGTCTTTTTCAGGACTTTACAATAATTCACTGTTAAAAAAAGTCCTGAAAAAGAAAGAAAAAAAAAGATCAGTAAAACACGTTTCTATAACTACTACAGAAATCCCCCCAAAATGTCCAAAAAATGACTATTATAGTTCAAAAATAATAATAAAACAATAAAGTGGAAAAGAAAAGGTCATCAAAATCCTCAGAAAATATTATTAAGTATAATAAATATAAATTAATACACATACACACATGATTACAGATAAATATAATAAATATTTATTAAAAATATTTATATTTATGAATATTTATAGAATAATAAATAAGTATAAAATAAAACAAAAAATAAAATAGTTTTTATGAAAAATGTAAAAAGAAAAAACTAACAAAATTATCAAAACGTGATAATAAAAAAGAATGAATAATGTAAATAAAAATAATTTAATAAAGATATAAAATACTATTTTCTTGGAATTATGAACAAAATGTTAAAAAGTTATTAAAATATTTTTTTAACAAAATGTAAAAAAAATATTTGTAAATGATCTCGAACTAATGAAGAAAATGCCAAATGAAACCTTAAACAAACATAAGGTCTGTCAATACTGATGGGTTCCTTTTAATTATCAGTGACTTTGAAATAAATGTTATTCAACCTTTAATCTTCATGCTGCTCCTTTAATCTCCAGTTAAAAGCAGGAAGTGTATCTGAAGACGTGTTAAATGAGCACAGGTGTGACGGTCACCTGTGTGTGAGGATGTCTTGGAAGCGGATGAAGGTCTGTGTGAGCGTGTTCAGTTCATACACGGTGGAGTTGATGCTGTAGACACTCGTGCCACGATCAGGGATCTTCTGACTGTTGGCAACGGCGAGGAAAAACCTGCCGTCGATCTGAAACGGCTCCCAGTCTGTCGCTCCCACTGTCTGCGGAAAGAAGAGGACACTCAGAGAACTAGGGTACGAAGGGTAACCATCTGATAATCGTACACTTGGTGGGAGGTGTTTTCACTGCAGGACTTCCTTCAGCGCTGCTTTTGGTTTGCTTTTTAATTCTCCTTGGCATGCTGGATGCTGACTGGCTAAACTTGGAGGAAACAACCACAACAAGCTCTATTTTCAAAACTCACAGAAGCCAGAGGAGATGGAAAAAAAAACCAAAACAAGAATCAGAGTGATTCTAAAGCTGAGTGCATGCAGACCCCGGACCAGCCGCCAGAGCCTGATCTTCAACAGGTAACAGGAGCATCATAGCCTCTGTGTCTACCTGTACCAGGATCCCTGTGTGATCGGACTGGGCTGGTTTTCGCTCACTCTGCTTAAATGCCAAAGGAAAGAGGGTCTGCGTGTCCTCGGTAGGAGAAGGATTTGTGTCGGAGTGTGACTGTAGCCTCAGATTTATAACGTTAACCGGTGATGATGTGAAAACGCAGCTCAGGTCATTTTACAGGATCAGAAATGAGTCCATCAGAGAGGCTGAGGTGGTTTGGACATGTGCAGAGGAGGAAGAGTGGGTATACTGGACAAGAATGATGAAGCTGGAGCTGCCACGCAGGAGGAGAAGAGGAAGATCTCAGAGGAACGTTATGGATGTTGTGAAGGAGGACAGGAGGAGATGGAGGCAGATCATTCACTGCCGTCACCCCTATAAGGAGCGGTCAGAAGAAGGAGAAGACTAAATACTTCATTTATCCCCAAAGCTGTGAAACTACTGCAAAGAAGCTTAAATCTAAAACGAATACAGCTGTTAGGTGAGGTGTTAGAGGAAGTTTCCAGCTCATGTGCAGTAAGTGTGAGTGTGATCAGGATCAGCCACAGTCACGGGGAAAAACCCTGCATCAGCTGATGGAGGAATCCAAATACTGTATTCATTATTTAAGTACTGTAATGCATTACTTTTTAAAAACCTTCTAAGGAGTGGTTGTGGCTCAGGTCACCCACCAATCAGAAAGTAGGTGGTTTCATCCCTGCCACCTCCACTCTGCATGCTGAAGTGGGTGAAAAAGTGTGTTTGCGTGAATGTTAAACGTATGTGGGAAAGAAGCACTCGTATGACTGCGAGGATGAGGCTTGTAGTGAAAAGCTTTGAGTGCTCAGTTAGAGTACTTTCTATCATTTAAAGCACTAATTAGTGCAATGTAATCTATTACTTTTGTTTGAGTAATGACTCCATCACTGCCTGTGAGCTGTGAGCTTTGGGCTCACTGTACACACACTGATCCCATTATTAGAAAACATGTTTAAACATGTTTAATACGAACGCCCGAGCCTGTCACATTATTTCAGTCATTCCCAAACTTAAGACCACTGCAGCCCATTCAGAATCTGCAGATCTTCTGTGGTCCACCAGACCTTTCATTAAACTCTGATATTTAAACGTGCACGTCTTTCCTTCTTTGCTGAGGTTACTTCCTGCACAGCAGCAGTGAGGTTTCATTTCCTGAAGACGAGTTAAGAAACCAAAACTTTGTTTCACTGGTTGTTTCTTTATTTAATTGTAAATATTTAATGTGAATTGTAATTTACAAAGCTGAACATTTCTGTATTTATTAAACGGCACTTAGGTCCCTTTAAATCAACTCATTATTCAGTGTTTGCTGCTCATTTCCCTGTGTGCAGTGGCTCGTGCAGCCTGCAGGGGGAGCTAGTGGGGTCTGGCTGGGTCTGATTGGAGCTATTTGCAGCTCCATTAGTCGTGTTGATGTCTGAGCAGTCTAATGCGTGCTGTGCCGGCTGTCATCAGCTGAATTACAGGCTCAGGTGGTTTCATGACGCTTTAACATGTTTTTGTGGTTTTAAAAGTCTTTCTTCAGCGTGCAGCTGGAAACCCCCTCACACACACGCATTAATTACACTGCTCTGGTTTCCTGTTTCATCTTCGACTTCAGCGTCTTCTTTAACATCAACACACTGAAAAACATATTTTCATCAGTGTAAGATGATTTTTATGGATCTGCTTTCATGTCCACATCTGTCACCACATTAATGTTTTAAACAAGCAGCTGCTGCAGCTCCGTCTGCTCAGGTATCTGTGTTTACCAGGCTGCAGGTACACATCATCATCACCACCGTCACCCTGAGAACCCTGAACACTGACCTTAATAAGACTGTTGTCTTTGATTATTGTCACTGCAGGAGCGAATGAGTGCGACGGGCTCTGAGGAGGAGGAGCTAAAATAACTCAGAACGCAGAAAGGTGTGACCATAAGTCTGTTCCAGGTGAGCCTGAGATCACGCTAACAATGCTGAACCTCCAAAACCCTGCAGATATTAGGGGCGTGGCCTGTTTGACTGACGGGTGGATGGCGACACAGGCGGCTGTAGCTGCTAGCTATCTGCTAGCTTCACCTGAACTGGGCCTCTGGACCGTGTTTGTGCTGTTGGAGCATTTTAATGGCATCATGTGACCAATAACATGGCTGCTGTGAGGTTACTGTACTAACAGAGCGTTCAGGAAGGCGGAGCGACAGTTTGGTGAGAGAAATTTGATTTTCGATTGGATGTTAGCTGATAACTCACACTCTTCCAACTATGGTCACTTTTTCCAAAAAAACAACTAAATGAGGTTAAAATAGAGGCTTCAGAGAGAGTGATGTCACAGCGGCTACATCCACTGTAATCCAGAGTAAACGAGGCGAGGACGAGGAAACCTGAGTTTGTGAGCAGCGAGCGGTCCAAACACCCTGCACGGCCTCGTTCACGCGCTCCTGTGATCAATGATGACCAAAGAAACACTGAAGCTTAGAAATTAAAGTGCAAAAACACAGAAATATCAAGTGTGGTTGGAAAACAGCATTCACCTGCAGAGGCACACCTGCACCAATCAGAGCCCGGCTGAGAGCGAGGTGTTTCCCTGCAGCTGTGAGTCAGTGCGGTGTTTTTACCAGCGTGTGATTTGCAGTTGGACGGCGTCACGTTGCTGCTGTTATCATGTGACTCACTGACAACATCCTCATTGTCATGTCTGCTCTGACATCTGCCAGAACTCACCTGGACAGGTAACCAGCAGCGCCCCAGCTAAACACATCCTGAGGGGGGCGCTGTCATGAGTTCATCCTCTGGAGAGGACGCACAAGATGAAGTAATCCTGTGAGAATAAATGTGAGCAGACATTTTAAACTGTCTGTGATTAAAATGTTTTCCATTATTTTGAGTTCAGTGTCACAATAAAATAATCCTTTAAAGTTTGGCTCATGTCCCAGAGTTAGAATATTTAGGATGATTAAACGATCCCACATAAAAAAAAGATCATTATGAGATAGAATTTAATAGATATGAGAAAAAGATTTTCTATTGAAATGTTTGTCATAAATCATTAATGTGTGTCTGTAACGTGTCCCAGGTCTCCCAGACAAGGAGATGTTGTAGCGTGTCAGGACTTCCTGCTTAAATAGGAATAAATTCACTTTTCTCTCTTTCACATTTTTTGTCTGTAATTCAATCAAATAAAACAATTTACAGTTTTAGTTACATACTGATGTTACTGATAATCTCCTAAATAAATGAAATCTATTACTTTTGTGTTTTTGTTCATCACTTTGACCCGTTGACAGGTCCGGTAGATTTATGATTTCAGTCTAAGTAACTGCTGTATCCTGGGAGTTACAAATACAGAGGTCACTGCGGCTGTTCTCACAGCTGTTACAATAATGTTCAACATCCATGAGAAAAGGTTAGCAGGAAGTTAGCGAGATAGTAAAGCTGACACACCATGCCACAGAAACTAAACAGCACCTGGTGGTTAGCTACAGAGCTATGGTTAAGCTAATGTAAACAGATTAATTAATCTGCTGCGGCTGGATTACTCGTCCTGATCCTCAGCAGTCTCACTGTCAGCAGACACACCTGAGCTTAAAGAGCTGATAAACAGCAGGAGAGGCGACAACGAACGCATCATTTTTGTTAAATGAAAAAAAAACACGTGAGGCATTAAAACTCGGTAAAGTGACGCAAAGACCCAGAAACTGGTTGGATACGTCACCATTTAACAAGCAGGCAGATTACTGAGTATGAACACAGATGACTTCATGTTCAGGAAACGTTTACGTCTCTGGAGGAGGGTTTCCACGGGATCTGTCATCGCTCGCTAACCAACCACGAGCCTGCTTTGTGCAAATGCTTTCTCTGGACTCTGGAGACTTATGAGCTTTGAAACCAAATGTCATTATCAGTCATGTACAGTCACCCTCTAGTCAATGCATCAGTGCTAGGAAATAAACTGTATATAAAAGAAGGACGGAGCCCCTGTGACATCACCGTTGGTTCGTGAGGTCATGCTGCGAAGCCACAAACCGAACGTTATTGCTGTCACCATCTTTAAAAGCAGAGGTCCCCGGCGTGTGGTAGATCTGACTGTGAAACTGACAGATGCTGCATGACCACAAACTCATGAGGAAAACATTCACTGAGCTCAGAGGTCAGCTGAGCAGGAGACTCACAGACCTCAATACAACCAGAGGAGTCGCCCCCTGCTGGCCATTAGAATGAGTGCACTTCCTCTTTGGTGTCACTTTTCAAACCAGGAAGGTAAAAAAGTTTTCGAAAGCAGACAGTGGGCAGACCCTGGAAGACAGACAAACACTGACCGGGATGCTCTGGAAGGTCTGGAAAGAGCCATCCAGCCAGATGTAGATGGTGGAGCTGATGATGGTGGTCCGACCGTCAAAGGTGTTAGCCACCACCAAAAAGTGGTACGGTCCGACGGTAAAGAACTCCCAGTCGTAGGCTCCAGACGTCAGCAGAGTCTGATTCACCTCAAATAGCTGCAGAGACAGGAAGGACGGGTTAGGACAGAAAACACGAGGACGGAGACGATCAGACAGGAAGGAAGGAGAAAGATCGGGAGAGTTTATAAAGGACAGGATGGAACAGAGAGGACATGAACACTCATGGCAGGACAGGAGAAGATCTCATGCAGGGACTGAACAGCAGCACCTTTGTGTCGGGGTTCCACCTGTAGATCACACTGT
Organism: Tylochromis polylepis; assembly: GCA_015107715.1. Lineage (NCBI taxonomy): Eukaryota > Metazoa > Chordata > Actinopteri > Cichliformes > Cichlidae > Tylochromis > Tylochromis polylepis. The sequence goes on from VVHJ01038740.1 coordinate 10,401, forward strand.
GGATGTTGTGGTTGGAGTCTCTTTCTGAGGACACACAGGGACACATTCACATCATTTCTACACTTCAGTTCTCTTCCATGTGGACAGGTATAAAGACAGAGACCGAAACAAGTCCATCCAGCTTAGATGAATGAGTCGTCTAACAACGAGAAACACAAAGACCATCAAATGAAATCTCCACAGAGATTAGCCTCAACAAAAGGGTATCACTGTCAGCTGCGTTTGATTCAGACACATTCATGTAATCTAATTACATCTCTCCAAAACCCTGGAACTGAGTCTCTATTTGTTTTTTGTACCTAACCCACACGGGATTATCTTCAGGATCAACCTTAGCGAATTTGTTTTTAGATGATGGACAGCTCTGATCTGCAGGACTCCATGTATGGACCGTCCAGGCTACTAAAGCTCTAAACATTGCTCTAATAGTTTAAAATTTAAAATACAGACAAACGCAGGTCTTCAAATCACTGTCAGTGTGGTTGTGACAGAACAGACTGATGGTTTGGTTTGAAACAGAAGAAAAGGTGTTCATCCAGTCAGGTGCAGGGACTGCAGACGAGACGGACTGTGCTGGCCGCAAAGACACAACCTTCTTCAGTTTCTGTTTCAGGTATTTCACCCACAGACTAACAGGTATAGATCAAGAGGGGCAAATATATGTTTGACCAAACTGTTCCTCAGATGGTGTTTAGGTTACCGTCGATATGGAGATCTCAAAGCTTTGTGACCGTTTGTTTTCCAGATGTTGAAAGCTGAGTCCTGCACAGATATTTGTCATATTAAAGTTTGTCTTCTCCATTTGTTGTTGATGCTATCGGAAGGGTGTGTGTGAGTATTTATGGAGGTACCTGCAGGCCTAAACCTGCCCACTTTAAAGTTCTCTGCATGGAGACCGGAGGTTTCCTGGATGCACGTTTGTGAGAGGGATTAGCATTCATGAAGTGAAAATAATCCACATGTGTTTAGTGATCCTGGTTTGTCTAGTTATAGTTTCAGTTCTGTGAAAATGGTTAAACAGTCATGTGGTGATGTTCAGAGCTGTGACTCGAATGAATTCAAATTAATTTTATCTGAGTTGACTTTTTTCTACAACACAAGTTAATTTGAGTAAGTTTGGATAGTTTGGTTGGAGGAGGGGATCTACATAAGACTGACACGACTGCAGATTACTTGTTTTTAAATAAAGACATTAAAATATTCTTGTAAATGCAGAAGTTATGTTTGAGGTTTGAACTGAAACATCCCGTCTGATTTTTCACAGCCTGCTAGCAGCTAATTATTTCAAATTATACAGGCTGCACTAACCATACAAAAGTCCCTTCATAATCTGTCCATTTTTGCTCATTTCATGTGTTTCGCAGATAAACGGGTCAGAAAATCAAAGTTGGCCCATTTCTATTGAACGTGTTGGTGTTTAGGTGATTTCGGCTGGTGTGCTGTGAGTTCACCATCATTCATAATAAAACATGAGCTGAAAGAGAGAGACGGCCCACAGAGGTGTGTGATCTAACCACAGTACACCTGCACAGCCTCAGCCTCAGGAGTGTTTCATCTTCACAGGAAGCACACACATGAATGTGTTTGAAGTGTTTACACAGGACACACCGACGTGGAGATACGAGTTCTCCCGGCCCTTCAAAGCTCCTGTTTGGTCAGGTGGAAACTGCGTATCTCCATCATCAAAAAGCCTCGTTTTAACCTTTAAACCCATCAGAAACGACCGGCTGCTCTGGAGCGCCCCGTCCCGCTGCAGGTTACTTTACAGAGACTCGTTAAACTGCACATACTTTAGTCACTGTGGAAAATACCCTGAACATGAAGGAAAATCGAATTTAACGAAATAAAACCTGCAGATCAGGAACGTTTGATCCTTAAAGTTCATCTTTGATGTGGAAATAAAAAGTTCTGTTTGCAGCATTTTTATGTATTAAATGCTTCGTTGGCCCTCCTCGACTTTACAAACGACAGGCAGGAGGAACATCGCAGAGCAGAAAGAGCACGGACGCCACTCTTCCTTTATTGTTTTTGAATCATTATTATTTTGATAAACTCAGAAAGACACCCGGCCTAATGATGTTCTCCTGCAGAGACACAAAGTGCTCTCAGCCTGATAATTATCAGGGTTTTCTGTGATGCCCCAGCAGCTGCAGTGATCCATTCATTTAAAAATAAAAACACTGCATTACAGTCCACTTTCTGTTTACCTCGTCTGTGATTGGCCACGACCAGGAAGCTGTGGTTGTGAATGTGAAAGGCCTCCCAGTCCTGGGCGGTGTGAGTCTCCAGAGTCTGATAACGGACGAAACGCCGCCGCCGCCGATGCCACTGATAGATGACTGACCGCTCAGACCCCGCCTCTCTGACGTTTGCTGCCACCACGAGAAAAATCTGAAGGACAGAAACACGGCGATGATTTAGTTTAACATCATGGCGCCGCGCAGCACTGCTGAGCTTTCATTGAACTCTTTTCTCAGGCTGTCAGGCCCCTCTTCTGTGGAACCAGCTTCCAGTCTGGATTCAGGAGACAGACACTATCTCTACTTTTAAGATCAGGCTTCAAACTTTCCTTTTTGCTAAAGCATATATTTAGGGCTGGACCAGGTGACCCTGAATCCTCCCTTAGTTATGCTGCAATAGACGTAGGCTGCTGGGGGATTCCCATGATGCACTGGGTGTTTCTTCTTCACTCACTATGTGTTCATAGACCTCTCTGCATTGAATCATATCTGTTATTAATCTCTGTCTCTCTTCCACAGCATGTCTTTATCCTGTTTCCTTCTCTCACCCCAACCGGTCGCAGCAGATG
>VVHJ01038741.1:0-10969 GCA_015107715.1 Tylochromis polylepis
GATGGTGAACAATCTTTGTCTTCAGGTCATTGGAGAGTTGTTTTGAGACCCCCATGTTGCTCCTCTTCAGAGAAAATTCAAAGAGGAGGGAAACTTACAATTGACCCCCTTAAATCCTCTTTCTCATTATTGGATTCACCTGTGTATGTAGGTCAGGGGTCACTGAGCTTACCAAGCCAATTTGAGTTCCAATAATTAGTTCTAAAGGTTTTGGAATCAATAAAATGACAACAGTGCCCAAATTTATGCACCTGCCTGATTTTGTTGAAACAATTATTGCACACTTTCTGTAAATCCAATAAACTTCATTTCACTTCTCAAATATCACTGTGTGTGTCTCCTATATGATATATTTAACTGACATTTTTTATCGTAACAACCAACGATTTATACAGGAAAATAATGACTATTAACAAGGTTGCCCAAACTTTTGCATCCCACTATATTTGTGTGATGAAGGGACTGTGGCCTAAAGTTATGGACACCCATTTTAAAGACTGCAACCTTGATTGGGCAACTTTATCATTTTAGGTAAAACAAGAAAGAAAAGAAAAAAAAGAGATTCAACTGAAGCAGAAAATCTGTTTGATGTCTGCTAAAGGCAAAGCTAGATGAGCTGTGACTACTGGACCACCAGAAAAATGAAACATGAAGCTACCTAGAGTTCATTTTTCTTCAGTACCACCAGATTCTATAACTGCAACCTGTTTCAAGTAGAACATGTTCGGAGACACGGCCAAGGTTAAGATAACTGACCACTATGGACAAGATTTAATGCTGAAGCCTCGAGACTGAGCCAAGACATTTCTGTCTCTCTCTCTTTTTTTTAAGCTGTAATGATTGAGAGCATTGTCTATGTTCAACAGTAAAGGTAAAACTTTTTTCTACTAACTGTATACGCTGTGTCATTCTCCCTGTCGTTGCTATGCAGGACAAAAAATGCGGTCACTAATAACCAAGCAAATCAGCATACATCATAATGTCCTCCTCCGTTATTGCAAATTAGGATGCAGTTGATTTGATTGGGTAAAGCAAGGTCACAAGATTAATCTCCAGCGTCCATCTCTGCAGAAGTCTCCTTCCACGTGGAGCTCCAGCATGACCTTCCTGTGCTGGGAAAGCCTCTGAGTAAATCACAGTGGAGCAAAGATTTCATACACAGGCCCTAAGATAAAAACCACTTCGAACTTCGCTTTTGTTCACCCTCATACTTCATCTGCTACAGTCGCTCTGAACGCGTCAGCATGTTTAATCCAAAGTTCTTGCTAGATTGCCCAGCAGCACCTGAAACATACATCCATACATCTTCAAGATTAGAACTGCTTGTGATTCACTGAACCTTTTTTTAAGTGCTCCTGTTTAAACCAATTAAAAGTGCCACATTACTGATGCGTGCTTCAGTGGATGTCCTATTTGTCCATGATGACAAAGCTCCATTTATTAAGCAACGATTCACTTGCTGATCTAAATAAATTTGAGGCACAATATAAATTACAAGTACAACGCAACAAAGATAAGCACTGCACAGCAGCGTGCGCATCACATGGCCAAAAAGCCGCCTCACCTGTGGGTGCTCAATTCAATGCGCTTAATTGGAAAACCATAACGACCAGAAATATCTTCACAGAACGGGTGCGTCGCAGGCTAGAAACAAGAGTTACTGCTGAGTCATTCATTTGATCATCTTTAATTAGATTTGTTGCACCTGCCTTGTGTCAGTGCGCAAGTAAAAACTTCGAGTCCCGTCCAAAACAACACTTTCTGCGTAGCTGGGAAATTTTCCTCTAGCTCAGTTTGAGCAAACTGACCCTTTGGAAGCATCCGTTTTATGAATGTGTTGCCAGCACATCATAGGTCATTTGAACTCGTGTTTTCACCCTCACACTGGTTACGTGTCTAAGCTTGGCCAAAAACATTTTCTGTTGTATAATCAAATTACCATCAGACTGCAATATAACCAAACAGCTGGTGGCGTGTTTCAGGTGGTGCTGGGGCTTCAAAGGCACTGCATCTGTTTTGGATCATGCCAGTGTTCATCAAATTAGGTGAGCTCACATCCCGCTGTCGACTCACTCTGTCCGTGGTAGATCACACTCAGAGCAATGCCTGGAAATTTCATTTCAAGGGAAGGCGAGGTCAGCTGCTATCTGTGTGGTCCGTTTTCTGTCAAGCAAATTTTATTAGTACGGCCGAACAAAGACGCTCTCTCTGAGGAAGAATTGATTAAAGGTTTTGCTTCGGTGCGCTTTGATACATTTTATGACTTTAAAGATGCCATTTCAGCATTGCGTTGTGTTTATGTATGCAAATTGGTAAATGGAAGAGTGTTGAAGGGAAAAGCATTAAATATGTTGAGGTTGCAAGTGGGATGATGGTTATTAAAGCTCTAAGGATGATGATGTCCTCTAAGAGAAAAAGCAGCTGGACTTTAATTACTTCAAGTTGTAAGGATACATTTTTATAACGCTGTCTTTTTATTTTCACCACATTCACAGTGTTGTTGGTAAGTTCATTTGTAAAAATTACCTGACTGAAACATCCTTTAATTTTGGATGGACTGTAAAACTGTGAACAAGTGGGAACCTCTAATGTGGAGTGAAGCCAACGTGGACGTGCCTACTGAGGCTGACTCCAAAAGAAAGTTCCCATGCAAAAACATAAAAATGGTTCTACTATCTCTGCATAGACCCCATCTTTATAACAGATGGGGGACTTCCATTTTCTTACTGTTCTCTAAAAGTGGACGCATTCACGTTTTATTTAAAGGATGTGTCTGCTTTGATTAAAATACAGATGACATCACAGGCAGGACAAATATTAATTTATGTGAACTTATCAATTTATGGAGTTTATCCACAGACTTATCCTTATAAGTTTGGCCTTCTTTTTTTTAGAAATATCTTTTAGGTTTTGTGATTGAGGGGTGGTGGACCAAAATACAGACACAAGGCATTAATGCTGACACTAAATGTGAGGCTGTAGTGAAGGTAGAACTGCTGGACCCAGTGCAGGTAGAAATGTGTGACGGGTCAGATCAGACAGGCAGATGTGGTTTGGTGCTACACGAGGAGAGGAGAGTTAAATTCTAGATCCTAAGATGTTACAAACACACTGGCTGACTGAACTGTGCAGCGAGGACTGAGGGAAAGAGCAGGGGTTTATATACTGCAGCTTGATGAACTGTTCATTAAGATTGTGTGTGCCGGTCTGTTAAGGTGCTGGAACTAGAGGAGTGTACTCTAAATCAAGTTCAACATAGCCAGGCTTTATTTGCATTAACTGGCTTGACAAAAGCTGACCCAACCCCAGACTTTCTCCTACAGGTTCTGCGAACACTTGCATAAAAGGGGATGTCTGTCTTCTTCTGCACAAAATCCATCAGTTGAGTGCCGACCACTCCAGCCAGAGACGTTATCAGAGGAGCAGGTGATAAATATGTATGAGGAACATGACAGATATAACAGTAAAATACAACATGGTTGTCACAAATAAGGCATCAGAGTAATGCTGCAGAAAACTGGTAATACTGAATTCATGATCATTACAAGCTCACCAAGCAGAAAATATTTATTTTCCCTGTGCATATTAAATATGACAGCTGCACTAATATTAGATACTTTAAACTGATTCCATTTAAGCATTACAGGTTACGCAGTGTGTTCAGGTATTGCACTCTCCCATAGCCTTATAAAGGGGACACGGAAATCACTTGCTGCTGTAATGTTACAGCGGGGCTCCGCTTGGTTCGATTACAGCTCACCGGGTTGCATTAATGAAAAGACAAATCCATATAACACTTAAAGCTTACTGCTATCAAAATAATCGATGAAAACTCTGAATATAACCTGCTGTGGACTAGTTTAAGTGTTCAGCATCAACTACCATCGTGCTCTCGCTAGGTAAAAAGACAGCCTTCTCCGTGACACTGCAAGCTCTGACTTTATCCTCAACATAGCTCCCTTACACCTTAATCTCACTTCCTGGTGTGCCCCACATCAGAGGCCACAGCCAAGTCAGTGCAAATATGATACATAAACAGAGAGAGCAAACTCTGCAGGCATGACAGTCGCAATCTTTAGCAGACATTACCAGGCTTATTGGTTTCATTTCTCACATAACTGCACATGAATCCATCTGTAAATACGGTTTCTTCTCAAATTGCTATAATTGGTTTTGTGGATGATTGTGAGAAGCCGCAGAGACAAAACCCCCCACTAACACAGAAAACCAACTGTTGTCATCACAGAGAAGAATGCTCCGACACACCACAGACTAACTGTCTTCTTTTTCTCTTTCTGTCTAGACAAAAGTCTCCACTGCGATGCCTTTTCATTTGTTTCCCATTATCTGCTAAATAAATCAAAACTATGGGAGTGCCACACATGCCCGCTTCTATTCTTCACGTTATTGAACTAGCAGGCTGGAGAAGAGGATGACAATCTCCAGCAAAAAATGATAATGATTTGCTCTTCCTGCCGCTCGGTGACTGCCGTGATTATTTCTAAGTGTTTCTGTGACAGTGGTATTGATTCACCCTGATATTCACAATCCAATCACCTTTGTACTTTATGTGAGCTGGACCAGCATATTTTTTCTTTAAAGATCACTATAGAGCCTCCTTTCATGAAATGTGCTCATATAAATCTGCTCATAACAAATTGCATGATTTTTTTTTTTAATAACAAAGAAGATCAGGAACAGCAGAAACTACAGGCAAACATACAGTGCTACAAATGAATGCAGTTTTAGTAAATACACGTATAAATATGAACTCTTTTTTTCTGTTTTCTCTTTTTTCCTATTCCCAAAGAATACCTTCAGAGCAGCCACAGGCAATAGAAACTAAAATACTGTGGCGAACAGTTCAATAAAGCACAAGTCTCAAGGTAAATTATATATAATGTTGGTCATATAACATCCTGCGATTGGATCCTATACATCCAAACAGCTGCCACTGAGACAGAAAGCCACAGTGTGACTGTGAATCTTCAAAACTTCAAACTCTGTGTACTTCAGATGGACTCATCCCTGTCCTGATTCTCAGCTCTGGAGTCGATGACGCTCACCAAATGCTTGAAACCCCATTACTTGGAATAGGTGCTCTTGAAGTACGATTCAGTTTGAAAGGCTTCTTTCCTGCAATGTCTGTTTTGATATCTTGCCTTCTGGGAGTTCTTTGGTGTATTCAGAGGGGGGAAAAGACATTAGCGTGGTGCCGTTTCCCAAGGCTGTTACAATGAAAAGTATATATCTGCTGTTAGGAGAACATAACGACTGCAGTGCAGACTATGTTTCGTGCAAAAATTACTAGTTAAGGTAGGGTTTTGCTGTACTGGTTATTGAACTCATAGTAATGTGAAAAATAACACGGTGGAGTTATCAGCTGCCAGCTGATATTGTCATCTTTTGAACCAATGCTGATATACCCCAATTTCAGTATCAATGACAACTGTGCCTACAATGGTGTAGTAGTTAGCAGATTCCTTTAACAAAAAGTCACTAGTTCAATTCCAGTTGGCGACTCATATCCCCATGACAGGACATGTGGTGTAAAAACATGCAGACCTGCCTGCTGCAGTGACCCCTTCTGGCAAATTAGTAGCTTTCTGATGACCCGGTAAGAAATAAGATCTTCTTTATTTCATCATTACTAAACATACTTTTCACTGCGTTCTTTCTCGTTCAATAATAAGAATAATAATAAACTTTTAGTAAAGACTAACTTTCTTTCCTGTTGCTGCTGCTTCTCTCGCACACTAGTGCCCTGTACTATGAAGCAAAGTCAGCATACCTGGGATATCTTGGCGCTGGCAGCATCTGACCAATCACAATAATGGATAAGTGTGCTGGCAGCAGAGCGGCTGGTTTTATAAACTCAGAAGAAACGATTCCATTAAAAATACAAGGAGGTTAAACACGTGATACAGAGTGAAAACAACACAGCTGCTCCAGATGTGAGAGGAAGAGCAGTTTAGTATTAAAAGCACTGTATGCATGTGTGTGTGCTTGAAAACATTTTGGTTAGTGAGACTGAGACTAAGAGCTGATTTTTTTTTTTTTTAATGAAGTTCAGTCTATTTGAAGCCTGGAAAGAGAGCTGGCAAAAAATGGCGACCGTGTAAATGAACAGATTTATCAACACTCCAACTGTGTCACTAAGACTTGGGAGAATCTGATGGATTATAATTAAATCGTCCATTAAATGAATGTTTAAAGGACCGTTTTAGTTTTTATTCTTTCAGCTTTTCTGGAGAACTGACGGGCAAGTATTCAGTAATTTTTATACCTCTAACTCTAATCTGGAACATAACCTGTTGTTAGTAGTGTGCAATACTGAGCTGACAGTAAGTTAATGCAGGCGAGTATTGCTGATACCATTACTGACACTTATAAAGGCTTTAAACTTAGAAAGGCAGTTTATGTAGGGCAGAGTGGTGTGTCATGATTTATGAGATGAATCCCCATTAAATCTGAACACAGTTTAATTACTGAGTGAGTTTTACTTTCCAGAATAATTAGTTAACACAATAAAACGCACCTTTATGCTGCCTTTTATTTTGAAACTGGGTTTTTTTGGAGACGTGGAATCCATATGTGTCTGCCTTTAAATCACTTTGCGTCAACTTCTGCTGCTTAAGCGCTGCTGAGTCACATGACTGCAGGACAATTAAACACCACAGAGAAGGGAGGAGGGGGCGGAGCAAAGTTTGCAGTGTTGGCACAGTCATTTCTACTTTCTGATGAACAGGGGCAAAGCACTGAACTTGGAGGAGAAGACAAAGTAAAGTATCGATTCGATATCAATACCAGCTTTGATCTCAATGCGATCGATATGTGGATTGATCCACACAACCCTTAACTGCTACGGTGCAGGTTAGGATTGCAGCATAAGTGTGTCTCAGTAAGAAGTGGACCACCTTTGAGGGTTAACCCTGAAATGACCTGAATAATAAAGAAAACAGAAAAGGCTCACGTCCCACAGCAAACCTGCTAAGCCACTCATGCAAGTGCAGTTAGGGTGCTCTAATGTTGTTGAGTGATGCCTTAAAAGGTGAACTGCTGAGGACTTAATGACCAATCTGTTTTCTGCTCTGGCTGCTTTCTCGCTCTTGTCTTTACTTTCTAAGAATTTGGGCCAAGCGGCAAAAAAGCAGTCAGCACAGTGCCAAAAGCTGTAGTTCATCCAATGGCCGCTTGTAGCTGACACCATTTTTAAAACGTCCAACTTTACGGCATGCAAAAGCAGGTTTACAGCCTGCTATGAAGTGCAAAATTAATCTGGATACTGGCGATAGAGGCGTAGTCACTTTGAATAACACTGTGTTTGTGATGTAGATGGCTTTGTAGCATCTTTTATGCATCTGTCTGTCAAATAAGTTGGCTTGCTGTACGGCACAGCTGATCCAAGAAGTGTGTGCTCGAGTTTCGTCTGCGAAGGTTTACAAGCTACTGGGATATCTGAGTGAACCAGGCTGGATAAGTGCTTATGAAAATAAACAGAAGGGAGTTTCTTTAACTTGACGGCCACATTTAAAGGAAAGTCTTTCTCTCGGCGTGTTTTCAGTGACCTGAAAAATGGCTTTTCAATTTTCACTTTACAGCCAAAAGCAAACCTTGTTTGGATGTCTGACAGAGTCGTCTTTTTTTTAACATCTTTTCAATGCGTTTTTGCTGCTTTTATTGACAAACCAATCTGTAAATATAAAATGACTGCAATTCTCCCGAGGCCTAGAATGCTGCCGTTTTATGTCACTGTTTTCTGGCCAGTAACTTTAATGTTTTGATTCTGCTCTCAGCCACTCATCCATATTCAGGAACATCTTCAAATCAGATGTTGGGAGCCTGCAGTGTATAAACCATCTGTGTCGGAAAACCGGAACAAAAGGACCATTTGATGCTCTGCTTGAGTTAATATGCCCCAATGTTAGCTGCATGAAAACACATATTTCACCGACAGCATGCTCACTCAATTTGCAGTCTAATTATAGCGCACGATCCACAGCGAAGGACTCGCCAGTTTGGAACAGTTCCATCTTGAGCAGCACCTGCAGCTGACCTGTTTCTCTGCCCCATTTGGCATATCGCCTATCCTTTTCAAAGACCGAAACCAAGATATTTGTGTCAGAGCAAAACTGCCGCGGTGTTTCCTGATATAAAGGAAGATCACTTTTACAATACACCTGGGTGGAATTTATTGTGCCGGCACCTCAGCCTCGAAGAGATAAACAGAGGGACCAGCACTTACCCTGTGCCAAGTTCTAACCGATAAAAAACCGAGGCAAGAAAGAGAAGATATGTTTGCAATGCCCCGTTTTCCCCACAGAGAGATGAGCAGCCTGTGATACCTGCAAGTGTCAGCCGCTGGCCCTGTTGTGTCTGAGGCGATGGGCAGAATTCGACTTTGCCTCTGTTAAGTGGCAGAAGAAAAGAACGTTTGTTTGTTTCACTTACTCACTGACTGGAAATATAATAATAGTATCAAAACCTTACAGGATATTTCACCTTATATAAGTTTACGCTGTAGCCATGAGAGTGTGTCTTTGCATTATCCAGTTATAAAGTAAAATAAAAGAAGTACAAAACAAGAAAACTGTGCTTTTGGATTACTGAACATTGTGCAATGCACTGTCTCATAAATCATAAGCTCAAAAGTAAATTAGGTGACCATATTACAGCAAATACTTTGCGATTTTATGCTTTTTTTTCATGAGGCACATTGCTTCACAATTCAATTTAAGAGAAAAAAAAATGGGAAGCTTATTGTCCCCTTTCTATCTGCCCTGGAAAAATATACTCAGACGCTTGTCCTGGTTACTGAATTGTGGAGCTGATGCTATAAACAGTCCAGTCTCCAAGTGGAATTATTTATAGTGGTGGTGCTGCCTTCATGGCTTCCAGCCTCTCTCTGTTATCTGGTGGGACTGATCAAAGCAGGGACGCGACGAAGAGCAGTGGGTCTCATTTACTAACAGTGCGTATGCACTTCTATGGTAAGAATGTTTCCATTCACATGTTAGTCAAGGAGGGTTCATTGTCTTCACTTCATTGAAATCCACTGCGGCACTTCTCTCTAACCTTTTATAACAAAAGAAAAGAAAAACTCATTAAACGCACACCCTGATGGAGTGGTCCAGTTCAGTTTTGCAGAATTTTAGTGTATCACTGCCAGAATGACACAGGTGGGAAGTCACCAAGAAGGACGAAAAGGTGGAATTGTTCAAATAACTAAGTGCAACTTTCTACACTGTGCACACTAAAATGATCGTTTTCTGTTCGATTCCGATGTTTGAATCTGAAATCTAAATTTGAGGCTAAAAAATAACAATATGAAGACTTCTTCTGTCTCTCTTATTACAAGAACAACAAAAATGTTTCTTTTGCACAATTATTTACAAACCAGAGTGTGGACTAAAACTCTTCCTAATCTGACTTTATGAACATTTATACTTCAGTATCAGAATATTACAGGAACATGCCCCAATGATGCCACCCAAGTCCCACTTTTAAAGTCTCTACATGACCATTTTGATTTTTGCAATCCTATCTACTTGTGGATCTGACTGTGCACCGATGGGACAAAGCAAATTCATATGTTAACTACTTCATTGACGTTTCTGGCTCCCAAGTTGATTATAAACTGTAAAAGCATGTTGTGATGAATAAGAAATGAAACTACTACATGAGACTTAAAAAGATTAATCAGGGATGTGTTTACTGAACACTTTGATTCAGGGAGATGAGAGCTGTTTTCCCTTAGACGCCTGTACAGTCTGACCTCTTTTTCAAACCAGGAGTTGCCTGTTGGTACTTAACAATACTTAAGGTACTTTGCTTCACTTTTCAGTGCAGGACGCTAAGGCCTCAGTCACACAGGTCTAGAGCCCAGTTAGCAACAATCTGTCAACCACTGATTGCTGGGAAAAAAAAATGCGTAGTTGCTGGAGTTGATTGCTGGCAGTTGCTGTGAAATCAGTTGCTAAAGTCTCAGTAACACAGACCAAGAGATCAGTCAGTGACCCCCCTCGCAACTGCCAGTCGCTACGGAAAAGTGTATATTCTGGAGGTTGCTAGCATTAACTTAATCACAAAGAGGTATATGGTGCTGCACTGAAAAAGGCTTTGCAATTGCTTTGGTCACTAACGCACCTGTAATTTGCAGCGCTGTCATGCAAACACTCAAAGTACTCTGAGTGGTAGTGAAACTGTACACTGTAAGAAATGATTCTGTGGTCATATAGATTTGAATTAATGTATCAGGTAAAATATATTCAATATAATTGTGTTTTTGATTTTAAGGCAAAAATTTAATTAAATTTCATATAAAAATGTTCTGAATAAAATCCACCCAAAGTATATAAATAAACATAAGCATTATGTTTATCCAATTCCAAACAGAGAGAATATTGAGTGAATTCAAATTAATATTGTTGGAGTTAATTGTTAAATGTTGTCATTGTTGTGTCTAAACTGTGAGTCTTATATTCAATTGTAGGTTTAGAGGAATTCTTTTGTGTGTCTTCCCCTCCTGTAGGTGTTTTATTGCAGGTACCTTCATGAGAAGGGGCCTGGTTGCTGTACTATAAGGAAGTAGAGCCTTATCTTTATGACCGTATAGTGCTTATGTGAAGTGGACCAGTGAAGGGGTTAAGCTATGTGTATATAAGTTAAAGGTCTGGTGACTTCTTTTGTGATGGGGGATGCTTACCCAGGAAGTCATAAATAAACATACACACACTCTCACACGCACACACTCACTCACAGGTTCACACGTGCACATACATACACAGTGCCTTAGCTTTTTATGATGTACCAAATGGGGTTACGATGTGGGGGGCTGTGCAATTGTGTGTGTAAATGTGAATAAAAGGAGGGCGCAGGGGAAGCGAAGTTTGAAGTCGTCTGGAGTCACATGCAGAAGGAGCTTCCCTTGTGCAAGTAAAAACACGATCGTTTTCTGAGTGTCTTGCTT
>VVHJ01038742.1:6644-25370 GCA_015107715.1 Tylochromis polylepis
TCTTATGTGTCTTTTTTTTTTTTTTTTTTTACCAAATATTTCTTTGGTGTTAACTGTACATTTATGTTGTTGAGTGAATTCTATAAACCCAACACTTACTTGCAACTGCTGTGAACCTTCGAAAACAGCTGACTTGAACCATTTTGGATTTGACTTTCTAAGAGAGCCTTGTTTATGTGTAGCACATGGAGGTGTGTATGGAAACTGTGTTATATGCCTGTGAAAGCTTATCTGTCTTCACTGTCCACCTATTATTTTGGACCCTTCATTTGTTTGATCTGATTATAAAAATGTTTTATGTCCCTCAAAGAATCATTAGTTTATTTCATTCTGCATTTATTTTGCTGAATGTACAACATGTAAAGTACAAAAAAATACTACTTCATCTGTGCCAATACTACTCTAATATTTTTCTATGTTGCTGACTGTACTGTACGCATTCCTTAGTAGCTTGTGTTCAATGTAAAAATATAAATATAATTATATGCAGTATATAGCATAGTATTATTATAACATATGAAAAAATAAATGACAAATGTTCTTTTGCATAATTATTTTGTTTTGTGAGCCTCAGTGCTATATTGATATTAACTCTCAGTTTTAAGTTACCATTGGTTATGATCCCAACCTTAACCCTAGGCAACTGGAATAGAGCTTTTTTAATTACTCTCCCAAGTCTCTGGAATCAGGGAACAAAGAAAAGAATCTTTCTACCTGATAAAGACTAAAAATTTACATCTTCCTTTCTCAAAAGTACAGAGTTAGCATAGGGTTAGGATTATTATTAATACTGCCTTAGCTCTCAGAGGATTAGCCACTTAACATTGATTATACTATGTTGCGAACAGCTAGACATGGAGCACATGTGCAGTTGGTGCAATTTAATGTTGCATCCCTTAGGATTAGGGGTACGGTTATGTTGCATATGGGCCACATGCTATAGGTTCATGTTAAGAGGTCATACACATCACATATTCTGATAACATGAGGAGAAGGCTAGGTTTTAGCCCAGTGAGGTCATTACTGTTAACGCTAACAGTGTGCTATCAGCATATATTTTTCCCTTAAAAGTACTGGTAATTAGGGGAGACAAAGAAAGTAATCATTCTGACTGATACATATTAAAAGGGTACACAGGGTAAGATGACTGCCCCTCTCTCAACCAGGTTCTGCTGGAGGTTTCTGCCTGTTAAAAGGGAGTTTTTCCTTCCCACTGTCGCCAAGTGCTTGCTCATAGGGGATCATCTGAATATTGGGGCTTTCTCTCTATTATTGTGGTGTCCTGACCTTACAATAAAAAGCACTTTGAGGTGATTTTTGTGATTTGGGGCTATACATATGAAACTGAATTGAACTGAATTAACAATCTGGTACATTTTAAAAAGAAGGAATCTAATTCTAAGTACAGTAAAGAGATGCCTTCATGAATAGAGGGAAACAACAGGTAACATTCACAAATGGAAAGACATTCACAAATCTAGATGAACTTGTTGAAGAATGATTGGATGGGTATGGAGAAGGGAAATGAAAAGCTCATGATCCAAAGCATCTTTCAAACATTGTGGAAGGCATAATTACTACACTGTCATTCATGGCTGCCACTGGACCCGGGTCACTGGTATTTAGTGATGAAATGAATCTTTGTCATGTTCATTAAACCATCCTGTGGACCATTTTGTTCTGTGAAATGAAGCATGTTCATGTTGGAAGTTACCTTGAGAAGGTGCAAAATTGTGGCCATAAAGGGCCACAAAGCATTCAAACAATGATTGATTGGTACTGGCAACACAACACACCTCACACTGTGATACTGAGTGTGAACTGTTGACGTGCTGCAAGTTTGATCTGTTCGTGCTGTTGTGAGCCAACTTGTGAGCATACTATGTGCAGCCTCAGCAGAATGCATTCTGAGAAGCTTGTCATCTCAGCACAGTTCTAAAGAGTGGTTATCTTAGTTACTGTAGTCTCTGCTCCAACAGTTCTGGCAGTCTTTCTCAG
This sequence comes from Tylochromis polylepis, assembly GCA_015107715.1. Taxonomy (NCBI): domain Eukaryota; kingdom Metazoa; phylum Chordata; class Actinopteri; order Cichliformes; family Cichlidae; genus Tylochromis; species Tylochromis polylepis. The sequence goes on from VVHJ01038742.1 coordinate 8,643, forward strand.
AGTGAAATGACTCGCAAAAAGCTTAAAATGTGTCGACATGACACGGGAAATGTCCTTAAAAGTGTTGGTTAATAATACGGAAACAATTGCTGGCCATTAATGCAAAGATGTAAAATTGCTGCAGAATCAATCTTCCTCTCTCATGATGAAGACTGGAAAAATTTGCTACTTTTTCAGCTAACTTTGTTGATAATTAAAAAAAAAAGTTCTTAATGACCACACAATGAAATTTCACGTTCAGACCTGTGAAAGAGGCTAGGAATGATCTAGACATATGTTTCCTGTCTATGACACACAATATGGAATTTGTCAAAATTAAAGTTTCATCAATTTTCTTTTACATCTGGATGTATTTGGTTTTATTACATGCTGATAGCTATCCAATTCAGGCTTCAGCCTTGTGAGACAGGTTGTTGTGAGTTGGCTGTTTGGTAGTCTTCTTTTAAAACTGTACTCCACATTAATTACTATGTTTGTCTAATACGGGTTAATTATTTTTCTGGACTGGCTGAAGGATTTATGTGGACCAAACTGTACCTCAACAAACTATAGATGACATATAATTTTCAAATAAATACAAGCATGTGATTCCATCCATCCTAAGCAGAGAAGCCCAGACCTCCCTCTCCCCAGCCACCTCCTCCAGCTTTTCCGGGACAACACCAAGGCGTTCCCAGGCCAACTGAGAGATATAACCTCTCCAGCGTGTCCTGGGTCTGCCCCAGGGCTTCCTCTCGGTGTGACATGCCTGGAACAACTTACCCAGGAGGCATCCTTGTCAGATGCCCGAACCACCTCTGGCTCCTTTTGATGTGGAGGAGTAGCAGCTCTACTCTGAGCCTCCCAGATAGCTGAACTCCTCACCCTATCTCTAAGGGAGAGGCCAGCCACCCATCGGCGAAAGCTCATTTCCACCGCTTGCATCCGCGATGCAATCTTGTTCTTTTGGTCACTACACAAAGCTTGTGACCACAGGTGAGGGTAGGGTTGTAGACCGATCGATAAATTGAGAGCTTCACTTTTACACTCAACTCTCTCTTTTCAAATTATGTTCATTCATAATTTCCTCAGGAATTAGTGAAGTATTCTGATTAACCCTCTGAGGTGTAAGTAGGGATCGGAATTGAGAAATGACTCTTGCAGAGAACCCATTCCCAGTAGTGCAATTCCTTGAAATTGTTAGCTTACCTATCAATTCCATTTGTCAGTCCACTACTGCTGTAATCCACTGATTTCAGTTTGGTGCTGGAGGAGGAAAATAGTGGCGCAGTCTGCAGCATGGATATGGACATTACTTATTTTTATTGCACAAAAGTACGAGAGTGCGATGGTAAAGTGCAAACTGCATCCAGGAAACCTGGATTATGCTGCTAACAGAACTTCGGCTCTTTGCAAGCACCTACACAGATAGCAAGCTAACGCTAAGCTAGCCAAGAACCCAGCATGATGTTAAAGCTGAATGAATACAGTAACAAAATCAGTGATGAGCAGTCACGTGTACAACCTCCACTTTTACCTGTACATGTTTCTAAAGTAGAATCACTGTAATGATCACTTCAAAGTATCTTTGGCTCTTTTAACTGTACTTTGTGTTGTTTACTTGTGTTTATACCTAAAAACTAAACGAAGATCCTATGTCTGTCTCCTTATTAGAATAGGGAACTGTGTTGGTGTGTTTTCAATTTTCAATTCAATTATATTTATACAGCGCCATATCACAACAACAGTTGCATCAAGGCGCTTTATCTTGTAAGGTAGGCCCTACAATAATACATACAAACTGTGTGTGGGACCGTAGCCTAAGGTCTATATTGTTAACTGGTCGTTTTTGTGATAAGGCGTTTCACGTCAATTTGCAGAGTAACAAGAAAGTAATGTAACGAGTAGTGTAACCCATTACTTTCTCTGGTGACTAATTAAGTAATTTAATGGATTGCTTTTAAGAAAAGCATCAAGTAATGTGAAGAATGTTTTTTTTTTTAAATTGAATAGTTTTTGTTATATGTTACTTAGAAGGATTACTTTCTTATCCCTTGAAACTTGAAAATATACATTTATATAATCGTTTAGCATAATTTTTAGGGTCACCAGTGATGGTGACTTCGACTTGGATGGTTATTAAAACATATGTCTCTATTCCTTGTGATTCTTATTTCCCCATATGGACCTTACTGAAAGTGGTTTAGAAACCCCAGATTTAAAAAAATCAATTCATTTTTTTGCAAGCTAATTGCTTACCTTGTAGTTTGTGCATTTTTACATAAACTACAATTTAGTGCAAAAAATGCGTACTCCACCTGGTCTAACCTTGCCCGTCAACCTATCAGTGTCCCTCAGCGGTGCTTGTGCTGTGTGCAGATATGTGGCTGTTTCCTGCCTCCCTGAGCCACTCATCCCACAGAGGCAGATTTGTCACGGCCTTTAAATTCTGTCTGTGTATATTCTATTAACGAGCCCTGTTGTGGGACTACAATGACTCGCCATTTGTATTGTCCGACAGTGACACGCGCAGTAAACGAATCATAGCAGCAATCCCCTACTGACACCCCATTTCAACTACATCAATTTATGACTTCCAGGTTTGGGATACCCTGGAGCTATAAATCCAGGCCCACAACAATCCATACTCAATTTGATTTCAGGGTGTTCTTTCTCATTCCGCCCCCCATTTGTCATTGCGTGTTGAACTCATGATCCAACTGAGGCTAGTTGGAGTCCCACTACTTGCCTTTCTCCCTTCTTTCTTCCCTCCCTGAAATCAATAGAGCTCATTTTTCCTCCCCCAACCCTAAAGACATCACTGTCACTGGAAAAGTGATGAGGGAGCTGCGCTCACACATAGTAATGCCTTTCATTTTCATCAAGTTAACAGTAATTTGTTGGTCACATTCACTTATCATCAAATGCAGTGAAATCGTAGCAAATAAAAGGCATGTTTCTTGTTTACAGCTCGACTCTCACACAAACACATCCCCTCAGAGACCCATCTCATTCTGCATGTGTCGCTCCGCCCCGGCCATAAAGCAGAGGAGGAATGATTTTGTCATTAAATCCATCTCTCGGAGTTGATTGAAGCAGTGTTCATTCCATTGTTTGCCTTGTGAAGGAGGGAAACCATTAGTCCCAGAGTGATACTTTGGGCAGGCGTCGTCAATAAGCAAGCCGCCAGTGGGAGTAATTATTGCTGCATGAAACTGTCGGTGCTAGAAGGTAATAAGATCTCACATGGTCTCATTATCTCCAGTGACACTGATTAGCAGGATTTCACACCTAAATATTGGCTAGATAAAGCAGCACAAATGTGACGGAACTGGACTTCCAGAGCTGTTCTGAATGACGTCTTGCTGTCTGTTGTTTGGAAGTGTACACGGTTCTTAAAGAGAAATTTAACCGCTACAGATTTTTGTGGCAGAATTTGTTTGGAAAATGAAAGAAAGGTCCAACTGAGAACAATACCCCACTCTACATACCTTTAAAAACAAATGTAGTGTACCATTATGTGCGGACAGGATGCATGGATGCATCAACAAAAATAGACTTCAGCCAATAGTGGTTTAATGGGGAGTAATAACCATATATTTAACACTAACTTTAACTTTGCGTAGCGAACAGTTTAGAAAGAATGCAAGTCACAGCACGGTATATTTCCATTAAAATAACTACTCAAACCAATTGTCAGCCTCTGTGACTAAAAAATTAAGCTAGAGCTTAAAGTACTCTAGTACTAAAGTTCCTTAAAGGGACACTTGAGGCTGGCTCTAGAAGTAAATCAATCCCCACAGGCACTAGTGTCCACAGAAATAAACATGTTTACAGTGTGGTAGAAAAAAGAGATATAGTTCTCTCTTTTATAGTCAATTCACTTTCTATGAAATTTGGAATTTCTGGTGGATTTTGGTATAAAAATCACACTTAACTTGCAGCAAGGCTTAAATTTATTGATTATTAAGGTAAGATGTATTAATCTTGTTTAGATGAACTTTGCTAGCCAACCAGAATTCCAGCCAGCTATAATTAACTGATGAATTGCCTGAAATATACAGCAATATAATCCAAATATAATTACTCATTTTATATTTGCATGTTATCAAATGCAGAAATTCACAATTTGTTTTAGATGCACCCTACCAGTCTCCTTGTCTTTTAATCTTCAGATGTTTAACTTGTCATCTGTGACGACCCCTAGCTCTAACCCTAAGCAGTCCGAATATGTCATTTTTTTTCTAATTGTTCTCCCATGTCTTGGTGGTCAGGAAACAAAGAATATAATCATTCTAACTGACACAAATCAAAAACTATTCACATTTTTCCTCCTAAAAAAGTCATTTTTGCCTTTCTCATAAATTAGAGTTAGGCTTAGGGGACCACCTGTGATCACTCGTTGTCCCAATGAACCCCTTAGTTGGCTCTGTAAGTAATACAGGTAAATGTTAGCATAGGCTAAAACTTAAGCTGGCCTTTAAGTGCCAGACTAACTGCAGTTCCTCTAATGGCTATCTTCAAAAGACAGTCAGTCCCTGTAGACTTCTTAAAATATTCTACTTCACAGTATTACAAAAAACATGTTTACACTGGTTTAATTGTTTTTATAACTTATACTGGTGTTATACTGGTAAGGTGCATGACTGCTGTGATTGACAGGTGTGTCGAGACACACCTGCCATATGTAGCCTGTGGATATCTGCTAGGCTTCATCCCTGCCAACCATCTGGACCTCTTACCTGTGTTTATACTTCTGGTGCCTTAAAAAAAAAATGTAATTATCTTACTTGCTGTGTGCTCTAGCTCATCAAAGAAGACTGTGTTTTAAATGTTTCTGAATGATTTTTGTTTTTGGTCTACTTGCTTGGGTCTAATTAACAGGATTAGATTTTAAGTTTGTTAAAAAAAAAGTTTGCTAGCATGAGCTGAAAACTTGGGTTCCACTTCGTTGTCCTTTCTGTTCCTAAAACATCCAACATGTTGTAGTCATGCTAACAATGAGGCTTTAAAATGCAGAATTTAGAACCACCTTTCATATATGCCTAAGGTCAGCACAGCTAGCTGCTTCATTTACACATGTAAGTTTCTGTTTCTGAAATTTAACTACACTCCAGATGTCTGTCTTAGGTACTAGTTGGAAACAGCTACCATCAAAGGAATATGTCATCTCATGAATCCTTAATGGCTGAACTAATCAAACAGTATGACACTCTCATGGATTGGCTCTGGAATAATCTGTTCATGTCACTAGGATTGTTATCTCAGATGTTTTACATGTTTGCTTCCAAGCTTGGCTTTCCAAATATGGCCTATAAATGAAAGAAATTCTAAGCTAAAATTAACAGTTTGCACTTTTTATCATCCTCATTGTAAAGATCAGATGGCTGACAGATTTTGGGTGTAAGCTGCAGAACTCTAGCCTTTTATAGTGTTGAGATGTCAATCTTGTTAAAATGATAATTTCACCCGTCACTGATGACAGCATGTTTATACCACAACTAGTGTGTTGGCAATCTTTCAAAGATGTTATACTGAGAAATTAAAAAAAATAAAATAAAATAAAAAACAATTACCATGACAGTATCTACTCTGTCTCCTAGAGTGAAATGGCAATGAATCATGAAAAGATGGTGACAACTCCAATGCAAGTTTACTGTGGATAAGCTACACAATTAGAAAAATCTGCCTTACATATGTTTGGTCTGAAACAGCATTCAAGTGTGTGATATGTGTCCAAATAGCATCCACAAGAGTTCCAGGTAACACGTTTCAACATTGCGTTGCAGCAGTTGAATATTAATGTAGCTATTGAGAGTATAAGAGCATAAATACCTCTGGCTATCTTCTGTCATGGTGCGTATGTCCAGCAGGTGATGCTACTGCACCTGTAACTGCAGCCTGTTATTAAAAGAACCATCAATGAAAACATTTTGTCAGTAATATGGGAAAAAAGCTTCTACACAGTGCCCTTTAAATTATTGCATTATGTTTAGGTAGCTCCTGTTTGTGCAGTTTTAAGGTTATGTAGACCTATAGGTCACATGCATCTATAATGAGCAGAGAAGTGAGAGAGATGTTGTACTGTGCAGAGCTACGGGCAATGATATTGATCCAGAGACATTTACTGTAGCATCCTTACAGGCCATAAAGTGTCAAGATGCCTCCTCATATCTCAGCTAAGTGGTTAGAAAGCAGGCAAGAAAAAAAGGAAGGAAAAAATACACAAAATCTATTCGTTTTCACCTCAATGAGACCTGTTTCCTCCACCTTTCCTCAAGGTGACGAACCTCTGCTGTGGGATAATAGCAAGTCAGCTTCCAAAAGTGATTCAGACAATACCTACCAATTTTGTGTCATTGCTGGTGAACACACTTCACCAGTCACATCCATATCATTTCTCAGCTGGGCTGGGCTGTAACTATAGAGGTCAGTGAAACCTGAAACTAGATATATCTGTGGGGGGTGACAGACTGTCAAGAAAGAGCTGGGCAGATGCAAAGTGGGAGGATAAGAGAGACAAAGGATGTAGTTAAAGAGAGTGTTCAACATTTGGAGGAAAAATATTTATTCTCACATATATAGTGTTCCACAATCTAAGGCATATCATAGCAGGGACCACAAGAAAATATAGCATTAGTGATTTTAATAAAACGTCACAAAATTTGTACAGTGTCCATTTTCCAGTGTTGCATGTTTCAGAGGGTGCACACTCATCTCACGGTGCCTCTTTCTAACTGACTTACACCCAGTTTCATAAAATTTTCCATCTTTGATCATTTTGATGAAAATGTCTACAGTTGGAAATAAGCGCTATTTGTCTTTTTAGAACTTTTAATTATGATTCTACGTGATCCAATAGATTAATATCATTCCATCAGCCATGTCTGGACTTTAAGTACTCTTTGCATTGCGTACGCAGTAAGGACAGCTGAAATGGACAAACAACTAAGTCGGCTATTATCCGAAAATAGAGAAAAAGTTTTGAAACTTCCCAGATGTGGCCAGCCTACCAAAAATTACTAAGAGAGCACATGAACGACTCACCCAGGACATCATAGAGACCTGCAGGGCTTAGTTAAGGTCAGAGTTCATAATTCAACAATAAGAAAGAGACCGAGCAAAGATGGCATCCACACTGCAAAATCTCTAGTGTTAAATTGACACTAGAAAGTGTCTACATGGGTCCACTCTTTTGAATGTTAATTGAACACTTTTGAGTGTTAAATGAACACTTTTGACAGTGTTATATTTTTAACAGTAGCCTAGTCAGTGTTAAAGATTAACAATGACTAACAATGAGCAGTGCTGATTTTCTAATACTGGAAAATAACTAAAAATGCTAGTAATATTTCAGTGTTAGAAAATCGGCACTGCTCATTGTTAGTCATTGTTAATCTTTAACACTGACTAGGTTACTGTTAAAAATATAACACTGTCAAAAGTGTTCATTTAATACTCAGAAGAGTGGACCTATAGAGACACTTTCTAGTGTCAGTTTAACACTGGCGATTTTGCAGTGCATGTAAGAGTTCTGAGGAGAAAACCACTGCTGACCAAAAAGAACATAAAGGCTCATCTCACATTTGCCAAAAACATCCAGATGAAGATGTTTGGAAAAATATTCTGTGGATTGACAACACAAACTTTCTTTTTGGAAGGTTTGCATCCTGTTACATCTGGTGTAAAACTAACTAACACAGTATTTCATCCAAAGAACATCATATCAACAGTTAAACATGGTGGTAGTGGTAGTGACCCCAGACCATCACACTAGATGGTCTGGGGTCATCAGGACCTAAAAAAAAAAAAAAATTAAGATTTTGGAGTGGCTTTAAGGCAATCAGGCTTTAAGTCCAGACTTAAAGCCTCAAGCCTCAAGCGCCTAAAGCGCCTTGAGGTGACTGTTGTTGTAATTTGGCGCTATATAAATAAAATTGAATTGAATTGAATTGAACTTAAAGCCTGATTGAGACTCTTTGGCATGACCTTAAATCAAGTTGTTCATGGCCAAAAATCCTCCAGTGAATTATGTCTATCTATCTATCTAGATTTCTTTAAGCCAGCTTCCTGTGCTTTGTTGGAGACAAAATTCCCAAGCCTAATTTTTATCCCCATACAGGAATTCCAAGAAGACAAAAGAGAACAGATCAGAATATGACCTTCAAATTTACTTAGTTAGACTTCCTGCATTGTTAATAAAGTGCAGTTTCCTACATGGAACAGCTGCTGCATCTCCTTTAAATCCTTAGGGATATAGAACAGGCAAGTCTTGAGGGAAATTTAAAAATTGTTTGCTCAATGCATATGAAAATGTAGAAAAACAAAACTGAAGCATATAATATTCATTTGGTCTTGCAGAAGTAGCTAGAATGGTGATGGATGCACGTAAATCACAAGTTTTACCAATGGTGAGAAAGTAGAAATTAATTCTCTGAGAAGTAGTCAGGATGGAGGAGATTGAGTGTCTTACCAAAAACTGTTGGATGGAAAAGATAAAGGCAGATTTGGCACAGGGGTTTAAAAATATGAAGTAATCTCCCTGTAATCCCAAGAGATCCCTACATGCAAAGAAATAGTAATCCCACATAATGATAGATGATCCTTACAAAGGTCCACTCTATCATGCAAAAGAAAGCCTGTGAAAGAAAGGTGGAAGAGGATATACAGACATAAACCCATGCAGGCTTTACGTCTGGACTCTCAAGTAAGTCATCATGACTTTCGCCCTCCAGCTAAATGTGCTGCATTGGCAAAACCACAAAACGTGCTGAGTGAGAGATATTTGGTCTTGATAGCTTCTGAATCCATTTCATTTTTTAACAACAGATTAACCTTGATCCTGTGTATCTCGGGATTATCCACTCAGTGACAAGTACATATGGTGTGCTTTTCAAAAATGCATCCAAATCCACCATCATAGCTGCATGTATTTGTTCAGTCCCCTCCTCTTCAAGATCGCACTGCTGGCACTCTTTGGAATCAACAGCATCTTCTTCAGATGTCAGGGGCCTTTGTGGTCCTTGTCTGAACATCACATAACTACTCCGAGGCAGAATCAGATGCTTTACTTGCACAACATTTGTCCTCCACTCAGATGCATTCTTGTTTACTTTTGCTTCTTCTGCAGTCTCAGCCTGCTTCTTCTCAGGTGATAGAGGAAACTGCAAAGGTGAAGCAGTTTTGGAAAGTTTAAGCCCTGCAGGCCAGCCTCAGGCTACAGGCACTGGTGAAGAGTGCAGACTGAAAGAGACATTTATAGTTGCGTAATTGAGGGTTATTTAATAATAGAAACAAGCTGTACAATATATAATAGACTATATGGGAATTATTCATGCAAAGACAACAGAGAGATGACAGAGAAGTTCAAACTTCACAACAAGCACAAACAAACAAAATCTGAGGCTTGTTTTCTATGTATTTAAGATTTCATTAAAAAAAAAAAGGATGACAGAGGATTGAAAAGATACAATGGATCTAATGTTGATGAGTCTGACATTTCTGGATAGAGTTTTTGCTCACTGCTGTATAATAAGAGTTTGTTTTTCGCTGAGGTTTTCATTTGAAGCTGCCTGGGATTACAGAAAAAACTATACCTGACACCTGAAATGACAAATCTGCAACATCTTAGCTGGTAGGGATGGGGTGGGGAAAGAGACTGAAGCAGTGAGGATAAATATTTCAAAAAGCCAGACTCTATCTTACCACAGGAGAAGAAAACATTGAAGCAAAGAGGATACTGATGGAAGAAAGCCTTAGCATCTTGACATCCACCTCTGAGTGGGGGTAGGATTAGGTTTGTTCAGTCATTATACATATACACTACAGAAGTGGACAAAATACTGCAACTAAACCGAGAATAAAAGAATAAAACTTTCAGCTGTTTCCAACAACAAAGCCAAAGACTTTGTGAGTTTGGATCTCTGGCTTCCTCCCATGTGTAGACGTGGATGGAAGGTAGATACTGAACTTTACAGGCATACAGGGGATTTCCTTGACTTTTAGACAGTGGGGGACACAGAGTCATCTGGTAGAGCGTTATTCCCAGAATTGGTGATATTTTCTGACCATAAAGCTCAGCTTGTAAAGGTAGTTGGTGCTCTCTGCTAGCCCAGTAGCCTTGATCGGACTCATGCAGCTTGGGAAGCAGCAGTGTCAAAAGAGGCAGACAAAAGCAACTACAAATTACACCCATTAATAATCCATTCACATGCTCACCTATTAAAACGTTTACTTCCTCTAAAAAGGCTCTCTTTCCATCACATTTACACGTGAGTTTGGGTTTTCACTGCTAAATAAAAGTTACGTGCTTATAACAGAAGACAAAATGACAGCTTTGTAGTGAAAATGATTATTTGATTAGCTTGGTTTTTTTTGTATTATTGTTGGAATATACATTACAGTATATACATACAGTACAGTTAGCTATCCAGCCATGTGCTGAAATGCATAAAATAAAGTGCTGCATTAATATATTATGGAAGAGTAAATGTGGCTTTTAGGGGTCATTAAGACTAAAAACAGGCTATATGTTTCCACACTGACTGCATGTGTGAGAAACTAATGCATATGTGCCATAATAGCATTACAGTATTGTAGCAAGTAGAGAGGCATACTTCATGGAGTCTTTAGAATGATGGCTGATGATAACGATGGTTTTTAGGTTCTCATTTAATTTTTTTGATGTCATTAATGTTAAAGCATTGTGCAACTTCAGAGCACCTCAGGGGAGAGTAAAGTCTTTAATATTGTGGCGTGTTGGGGGAGCAGCTAGTTCTCTCCCATCATGCCTTGGGACATGCGCTGCTGTTTAGATGTTCTTGTTTTATTGTTTATGGTTACGTTACTTTTAACTGTTACCTTGAATGTTGTGTTTACACTGTCGTGCAGAGCCACCGACAGTTGTTGTTTTGTAGAGAGAGTGCTGTACCATGAGTGAGTTCTGTTGTGCTGTTGTTGACCCTTGAGGCACATTGGAGCACTGGCAAGTGTTTAATAAAGGGCTCCCCCTACCAGCTTGGGGGTTGAATAGCAAGTGTAATCTTTCTGTGAGTTTCTTTGTTAAGATTCCTCTGCATGCCATATTATTTTTTTTGCTAAATGCTTTTTCCACCTCCTTCTGACACATGATCTTGATTGGCACAATTAAGAAAAGGGGAGTGAATTGAGATGGATGGACAGACAGATGGAGGAGGACGGGCACAAGAGCTGCCTGGGTTTTAGTTACTCTCCCTGGGTGGTTATGTCTGCAGGATGCCATAATAAGACACGGTACACAAATTTGCTCATCTTTATTTATGCTTCACCCCCATAATCTGTGAAAATTCAGTTGTACATATGCAGGTAAATAATTAAGCATCAAAGTCTAATTCAAAGTTAATTACCAGATTAGCAGATGAAGGTCATCCTCTGAAGATTTCACTTGCCTTACAGTTTCATTAAACTCAAGGAAGGGGAGCAACTGGGATCCATCAATTCTAAACATGTAGCCTCCCCTGCTAATATAGTTAATTGGCAATTTGATTAAATTTCAGAATTGAATTGCGAAGTTGGCTATTCACCCTTTTAATTTTACAGAGATATAGTTTTCTCTCTCCGGACTATGAGGGAGAAGTCTATTAATAAAAAGTAATATGATTCTGAGCTAATTTTTAAAGCTGCTGAGCCGTTTAATCACTAGCAGATGTGGATTCTCGATAAAGATAGTGGAGACAAAAGATTTTACTAGGAATTACTTTAAAATGTCAGCTCCACTATGATGTTGGCCTGAAACTAAGCAGTTTGCAGAATTGGCAGAAATCTTTGCAAGAAGAATCAAACAGAAATATTGGGTCAAACGCAGATGATTTTTAAACATGAAGCTTCAGTCAACCTCAGTGGGGACATCCAGCAGGGATTCTAGCAAAGAGGGAAGGCTAGACCACTTCATGAATTTAAAAGGAGGGGAAAAATATGCAAATGTAAAGCTGTGTTAGTCTGTTAATCCCAGGCTTCATTCTACCTTCCTGGAAGCCAGCACAGTGCACAGCGACCTGCTGAAATTGCTGGTGTAGGTGTTTTTTAAAAAAAAAAAAAATTTCTTATATTGTATGTGCCTACATTACAGTCTTGAAAAATATATGGACAGCAGCGTGCTACAACCACTCTCCATTTCATTATTATCATGCGTCGACGCAGGCTAACGCAGAGTCAGAAAACAGGAGCGCAAGAGAAGAGGAAATATACCATGTGAGGTGAATTAATGAGGAGAAGGTGATGAAAGGGTTACAGGGAAATCATGAACAGAGAAAGTCCAACAAAGAACAGTCAGGAGTCAGTTTTAATTGAAAGGAGGCCTCATCTCATTTGGGTAGAAGTGGTGCTGGCAGCTTTGATGTTGGGTATCAAACTGTCAAGATTACATTTTAATGGCGACCAGGTAGGACAAAGAATGAATAACAGAAATAAAAGAGGACGGTTTGTTCAACAGAGTCGACGTTATGCAAGATTTGCAACAGCGCAGAGATCAATGGTGATGCATTTTTCATTATCCAACAGTTGGAAGATGTCAGAAACTACTGTGAAGTTGCAGAGTACTAACATTAAAAGTAAAACTTTTTTTTTTTTAAGGTCGAGCAATGCTCTCTGCAATGTAGAACTATTTTCTTTGCCATGGTAGTAGCTTGGAAAATACACTGTAAATATGTACAGTAATGTGGCTCACGTTCGTAGACTAAAACAGGACATATTAATCATGTGTTGAGTTAAGTTTTGGCCACTTTTCTCCTGCACAGAAGAAGTGAGAAAGGAAGTAGGAATAACACAAAAGATGATGTACTAGTAATAGTACTAGATAGATGCTTTAAACTGAAAAGGAGCAAAATTCCATTGGACCCCAGAATGTAAGCATTCCTTTGAGACTCTTAAACAACATCTGATATCCCCTCCCATCTTAGGCCATCCCAACCTTGACCTATCTGTTGTTGTGTATATAGAAGCCAGTTTAACTTGGAGCTGTGCTTGTTCAACAAAGTGGATTAGGCACAGAAGAAGTGTTGGCCTACAGTAGCATAATCCTGAACAAAGCAGAGAGAAATTATTCCACTACAATATAATGGGGCAATGATCCCAAGCACAGCAACACATCTAAAACAGAATGCCTAAAAAAGAATAAGGTATTGCAGTGCCTCGATCAAAGTCCAGATGTTAACCTGACTAAAATGTTGTGGTGGTACCTTAAGAAAGCTGCGCACAAAACCTCAGTGAACTGAATTAAAGAAGTAAAGAAGCACGGGTCCAAAATTCCTCTACAAAGATGTGAGAGACTGATAAAGTTGTACTGAATGTACTTACTTCAAGTTACTGCTGCTACAAGTAGTTCTACAAGCTACTGACTCATGGAGTTTACTTCATTTTTCACAGCAAGTTCTATGAAAACTTTAATTTTCATGTCTGGTTTTATAAATGCACATATGCAACGGGGCCACACAACATGAAAGCATAGCTGAAAGCCCTGAAACTTTTTTCATGAGTCATTAGACAGGAAAAAAAAATGCATTTCTCATATTATCCTTGAGTCCAGGTCTATTTAATGCATCCATAATAACTAGAGCATCATCTGATATTGTTCTGTTAGTGCTTTCCAACATGCTCAATATCATGAGGGAGTCTTATTGAGAACAGACAAAGAAAGTTACTGAAAAGTCTGTGTTTAACCTGCTCATCCATGAGAACCAGCTCCTCCCCAGAGAGCTATGATATAACACCAAGGTGACTGGTCACTTTGAAACACAATCTTATATGACTGAATAGGATATTTTATGAACTATGCCATTCACTGGTATCACTTCTTTTCCACTTGTGAGTGATGTGTACATAAATGTTGCTAGGCACACTTGTCTAAAAAAATTCAGGTCTCGTGTGAATTCTTCTGAAGACCTGTAACAAACAGAAACTCAGTGGTCACTTCCCAAGAGCTTCAGCAATTGTTGTATTAACCATTTCAGTTAGTAGAGATCATTAGAAGGATTACATGATTTATTGATATGCAGAATTCAATTAAGGTATTTGGTGATTAGACTTCTATGGCCCATCGCAGCAGAATGTAATTCCAGTGGTGATTGGGGTTAGAGCAGAACCCCACCAGGAGTCTAGACGCTTGTAGTGGACATGAGGATGGATACTTAGATGGAGCCTGAGTAACATGGGAGAGGCTGAGATGGGGAGGAGGTGAGTCGCAAAAAGGTGCCTACAATTGAGAATTACAGATGAGCAATGAGATTTAAAGCACGTGGAATGGAGGCTGATTGGCCTGAAGAAGGCAGACAGAAGGATGATTGGACTATACCAGTGATGTTGCAATGAGCTTGACAGCATGGGAAAGTGGAAGTGATTAGATTATCCACCAAACACCTGGGAAGCAGACAGATGTGCGACTACAGATCTTTCTTATTGAACCTACACACAAACTTCATTTTATTTAGTGTCTTTTTTTTCGAAAACATGACTAACAATAGGTAGGAATCGTAAACTTATGAAAGAATCATGCAAGCAACGATAAGAGTTCACCAGCTTCTTTAAGGCTAATTATACTTCTGAAACTATTTTGCACAGAATACATTTAGCATGACTACATTAAGACCTTTGAACAAACTGAACCCTACATTTAGTGTTGTTAGCGTTTGTCAATGAAAATGTTAAACGTCAGGAAAAAAATCTCTGCAGCTTATCGTTTTATGAGAGGAGTATTTTAACACTATGTTGTTGCTGAACTTACAACTTATTCTAGACTGATAAATTCTCTGTAAACTGTGTATTGATTGAGACCTGTGGAGTTTGTGTACTGATGTGCACTGCAGAAGAATTAGCCCAAAGCTCTACTTTGGGTTTCTTCAGCCATTTGAAAAAAGTCAAGAACTACTTAACTGCACAACCAGACAAGTTTTTACTAAAGGCTTTCAACAGTTCAGAGACCAGAACATTGAGGTTCTAGTTAGTTTTCACATTCTGTCATGACAGAGGCAATGGGAGGTTCATTTACTTATTTCTCTTTTTGAAAAATGCATTTTAAAAAAATTAAATAATAAATTATTTTAGTAATGTCTAAAAAATGAAATTAAAAATATTTCATTGCACAATTCTTTTTTGAAGCACTCTTCTGATCCACTGACAGCCACACAGTTGGAAGCATTTAAAATTCAGATTTACTAAACCTGCAATATGATCTATTGCAATGATCTGAATAAATCTGGTGTGAGTGCACCACCTCCCTCCCACAGTGATATATTGGTACATTGATTTGGAATATGACTTAGTTTCCTTGTCTGTCTTTCTTCTGTGCGCACATGCTCACTGACTGTCAAGAGACAAGCGAGATTCAGGTAAGCTCCAAAATTTACACATTTCACTATTCAAACAGCACCTGTTCAGTAATGATAGATCAACACTGTACGGGGAATGAGAGAGCATATTTAATTGGATGTTTACATGAGGAATAACTTCAACCATATGGATTAGATTATTGGACCATATGCACGTCGATGCTTCATCTGGACTCCTCAGTTGCTGAAGTATTTCCAAAAGAACTCATAAAACTGTGCAGAGAAGAAATAAAAGCTGCTTCAAATCCCATAAAGACCATCACATATCTCCTTCAAAAACAATGGTGAAAACAGGGACATAAAACACATATTGTTAAAAAGCCTGCCAAATAGTTGCCTGAAGACCTTTAACAAACACAAACTGAGTTATAGCACATTTTTAGTGAACTCTGCTCAGAGGCTATTTATTACTATGTGGGTAGATGATTTGTAGGAATTCAGCCATTGCTGGACTCACCTGCAAGTTTCTTGGTCCCTGCTAAAACACACTTAAACAAACATTTATTATGTGTCCAGTTTTGCAACATTTTGTGAGTGTGAAACTACCTTTAGTTCATGGTCCAGATGATACCCAATTTAATGTCAAATACATGATACCTTTTATGCATAAAATAATACCAAAGTTTTTTTTCCTTCCTTTAGATTTATTGAGTTATAATTGCATTCTGACAATGTTCACTTGAGCGATTGTCTCGATTTTAAAAAAGTGAAACCATAAGCCCTTACACCACTCATCTGACAAATTACTAGACAACAAAAGGCATTACTTCTTGTTAAGATGTTCTTCTCATTTAATAAGTGGCTAGTTAATTTACAAAAGAGATGATGAACAGCCTCATTTCAACAGTAGGGGAGAGTGTGGTGAGTTGTGCCAGTTTTTACTTAAAGTGACTTTAAAGTGAGGCCATGACAGTAATGCTTCCAACTAAAACATGTACATATATTTCAGGATGTTGTGCATCCCTGGGAACAATCACTGTCGATCTGAAATATAGTTTTTAAGAAACATAGCTTTCTGAAAAAAAGTGGTCTTGCGGCACAACTTGCCCCTGGTGCGGGGTAAGTTGTGCCTTTAGAGAGAATACCTTGGGGTAAATTGTGTCATTGATTATGAACGTAAAACAGTATATTTTGATCTGAGAAACTGTAATGCTATATAAAAGCTAGACAAATTCAACACAAAATTACTTATCTGAGGTTTATTTAAAGTTTTTAAAGTTATTTTACAACATCAAAGGCCAACTTTATACAAGCCAATTCTACCACATGAGCACATCAGAAGTCAGTTTTCTTGAACAAGGCCAAGCACCACATGACCTCATGTTCAGAACAAAATGAAATTCAAATGAAGACGAAATTAACTGCAATTGCCTTCACAAATCTTGCCTAC
>VVHJ01038744.1:0-11712 GCA_015107715.1 Tylochromis polylepis
GAGTTGTCGTGGTTGTTGGTTGGAATCTAGGAGACACGGTGGAGATAAACGGAAACACAAACAGCTTCTTGAAGGCACCATGAGTTAACAAAGAAAGATAATTAACTGGTGTGATGCAAAACACACGCGATGACAACATGCACACCAAACATATGATATAACACTTAGTGCCTGCAGCCTTTGCAAATGTGCGACACCATTAACAACATGCATTTCCTCAAGCAGTAACAGCACTAATGCCCATCCACTGTCTACACACTGCCACTCCTGGCATATGCTACACAACAGTGAAAACAAAAACCCAGAGCTGCCAGTGAATGATACTCTCCCACAACGCAAGCCGAAGGGCGTGGGCATGAAGCAGGAGGTATTACAGGAACCATTAGCCCCCTATTGATTAGCTACGTGGCTGAACATTATAACCTACGCTGCAGTCATATTAACTAAGCTGTTCATGAATTGAATAGCTGAGAGCTTAACCTTTCATTCATTCGTAACTTTGCCTCTTTGTTATTATGAGATGAAAACTTAAACAAAAAGTTCAACTGCACATTCCAGGTTTAGAGGAATTCAGACTTTTTAAATGAGACAGCAATATTCTAAATTGTGTTTAATTAGAAAAATAGCCGCTTGTATTTCCTTCTCATAACCTTCTACTTGACTTCCCAGAAGTTTGGGGCGATAACTCGACTCAAACAATAGGAAATGCATAATATGTGACCAGCCAGATGTTAGCAGGGTGTTCATACAGGTAAATGCTGGTCAGTGCCACTTCCAGCTGGAACCAGCAATCCTTTCCGAGTTTACAAAGATGGAGGTGGAACCCTCCCTGAGGAGAAAACATTGGCCTGGGTCACACCATACTGGGAAAAGCACTTTGGAAGGGAAAGGTCCTGGTGAATATGGTTAGCATTCAATAGTTTAGATTTTAATTGGTTATGGGATACTATGAGAGCACTGCTGGGCTTCTAATCCATCAGAGGGCCATTCAGGCTTCACAGGGCAGCTAGGGCCGGGTCGGGAGTACCTCTCCTGGACCACTCACAGCTCGGGGTCACAGCCGAGCTGACGGAGGTATAGTGATCCAAGCGTTGGCCATTAATGTTTGATGAGCTTGGCCTCACTGACATGTATAAAAAATGGAGGAGGACCCCAGGTGGCAGTGGCATCTGTGACCCCCCCCCCCACACACACAGCAACTATCCAATCATTATTGATTGGGCCATGGGTCACCACTGGCAGCACCTGATAGTGATTAAAAAGGGACTCAAGAGTGCAGCAGTTTCCTGAGCTACAGTGGCACTCCTTTATTTTTGAGACATTTAGTCGTGATTATGGCAATTAAATTCATTATAATTTCATCCAAGCATGTACTGAGATCATTAAAAGGAGATCTCGTCTAACTGAAATATTATGGTTTATCTCCTCACCTGCTGTGTATATGCAGACATGGTGAAAAGAAGGTTTCGAGTACAACCTTATCATCCTGTTTTTTCCCTTTATTTTTTCCTAAAGCTAAACAATCAAATGCTCTCGGTTTCAGAAGGGTGTCCATATTTAATTTCTTTATTCATTTAACTGGGACAGCGCTCGCTCAAGTAAATAAAGTTGATTCATTTTATAATGCTTTTTTATGTACATTACAGTAACTGTACAATTTGAATACACATACAATGTTCCTGAAAAAAAACATTTTTCGCCTGTTCTTTATTACTAATCACTTAAACATATTTAAGTAAACAATGGAATAAATGCTACACGTGTATACATACTCATAAATCAAAATATTGTGTTAAGTATAACAAAAAGGTTTTCAAAAAACAAAGACGTACACGTCACACTTTGTTTTTATTTTACTACAAACCTCTGGAAATACTTTTAAAAAGAATAAAGGAAACAAAATTAATATACACAAACTAAAATACTTCCCTTAAAAGTAAATGAGCTGCCTTGGTGGAAGTTTGAGCTCTTGAAGTACTTCTTGTTTACGATGCACCTTTTGTATTATAATATGGTTCTTTGCTCAGATTTCTCACCAGTGAAAATGATTTCTAAACTTTATTAAACAGGAAGTTGATGATATTTGGGGTTAGCCTAAACATCACCAGCTAGAGCTTTGAACCACTTTTGTGTTTTACATATTTGGAGTATAGGTGAGGGTGAACTAGAGCTAATGTTGAGTTAGCACTGCAGATACCCTTAGGCTGGTTATCTTTTCTGCTTCTATTACATTACACATTTTAAATAAATAAATTACATAAACTATGAAATATTTAAGAGGTAAAGTAGCACTGACTTGTCATTTTTTGCCTCTGATAATGTGAGTCTTGTAAACCCTTGTGGGCCGAGCCCTGCGGTCCACTTTATCAAAAAGGATCCAGGTGAACATATTTGGATTAAATATGATTAAAATTTTAAACACACAAGAGAGAAAAAAAACCCCCATTAAACAAACACAGAGTCCAAATAGGAGTCCAGGAAAGAAGACCTGGATCAAATTCCAGGTGGCAATAAGACACCGCGGTGTTAAATTATTTATAACACAATACTCAACAACAAGCAGCTTATTAAGGGACAAATGTCTGCAGCGCTTATGCATTATCCTGATGTTCGACTTCTTCAAAGGTAACAACAGAAACAGCTAAACACAACTAGTTGCCTGATTGCTGTGTCTGTTAGTACACAGAGATAAAGCGGCTACAGCTATAGTTTCTGTATCATGAGCGTGACATTAGTAGTCAGTGACACCACAGTGAGTCAAACGAGCCTGATCAGGGCGAAAAGACAAAAAGTGCGAAATTGCTGAGGAATAGCAGAAGCACAATGACATAGCAATGCAGTGAACACACACATCAGTTATACCGACTGACAGAGCACAAGAACATAAAATGCAATTTTCTCATTGTGTAACATTATTCTAGAGTGCAAACCAGCAAACATCTATTAACATCTGCATTTCCTTAAACAATTCATTCAGCAGACCACCAGTGAAGACCCGCACTCACCGTACGCCTCCTCCTAGGTGCTCTGTCTGTCTCTCGGTTGCGTTAAAAGCTTGTCTGCCTCCCGTCTGCCTGCCTCAGGTGTTCTATGGCAGAAAGCTCCTGAGATACCGCAGCTGCTCTTCACCAGTGATGGGGCAGAGGGAGGGTCTCTCAGAGACTGAATGGCCAACAGCTCACTGACTCCGCTCTGTACTCTTTACAGAAGGCCCTCTACGCCACCACTCCCTGCTTGAGGCAGAAATGACTTTACCATTAAAGTGCAGCCTTTATGGAAGACCATGTAGATATCGATTCACAACACAGGCGCACATCTGCTTGTAGACAACGCTCAGCTGCCGTGTTTACACGCATGCCAGGAAGCTGTGCAGAGCTACAGTAATTGTCCAGACAGCTGAGGGTTTGTTGTCCAGTTCAGGAGGGAAACCGTATTTCCTCTCGTTGGGGAGACTAGGAGCACAGGATGCAGACACTCAGACACGTACTCCACTGTGGGTCACTTCGGACAGGCAGCTGCAACTCCAGTCTGAGTCCCCAAGTTAAATAAATAATGCGTGCACTCTTTTGGCTTGCAGGTGAAATAGCCAGATCAGGTTTGCTAGCGTCTACTATTTCACTGGTGAACCTTTTTGAATGGGCTGCATGAACACAGTCTTTGAACTAAACATGGTCTGCTAAGAGTTCAAGCAAAGATTGGGACAGCCTCTGCTGTGCAGCCAGGCTCTTTAAAGGAAATGTATTACAAAAGCAGGTTAAAATTCCCTATAGAGAGTGAATACCTGGAGGGGACCTCTCTCACACTCACAGATGGGGTTGGTATGCAGACAGACATTCTGGAGAAAAATCAGAGAAACAGGGTGAGAGAAAAGGAGGACCTGCATGTGAGCACGTGAGTTACTGAGCTATGACTTCTGTCCTCAGGAATGTTCTGCAGACATACTGCACTACCGTCAGCTTAGAGAGAGGAGGGCTACAAAAGGTCACTCTCTCAGAGACGGCAGTGACACTGCAAAAGGTTTTAATTATGTAAAACAACCCAAGAACTGAGCCTTCATTCCTGTATAGCCGTTTACAGGTCCAAAAAAATCCTGTTATAGTCATTTTCACATATTCATTAACCTGAAAGTCTGCTGCTAATCTCAGACAAACACTGTCACCTCATTCCCTGCACAGAGATTCCGTGGATGTGGGTAAAAGCGCCACAACAATGCTGGAAAGCAGAAAAAGTTGATCATCAAAGCAGACTGTTATTCGCTTTGATGACTTCTTAAATGATCTGTTATAATTTTTTTCTGCTGCCACTGTTACTATCACAAAAGTGGCAAAAAAAAAAAAGAAAAAAAAGACTAGCGTAAATATAGACCAGGCTAATTAAAGTTAGCTATTTAAAAACACCACACATTTGCCTCCAGATCATGCGTGTGTGTGTGTGTGTGTGTGAATAAATGTGTGGTCAATTTTAGCAGCGCAGACAGAAGGGACTCCCAGCCAAGAGGAAAAAGCATGTAACTGTGGCATTCATGAGAAATCAGCACGGACGGAAAATGTCTGACGGCCAAGTTACACAAGACTGTTTGCGTGCGCAGAACCAGACAGAGAGCAGAAATTCAATATAACGCCTGGACTTGCTGAGAATCCCAGGAGGAACATTTCTGTTGTGGCCGGCAGACCCAAGGAGACTGGAATTACAGGCCATAGCAGTTTATGAATGGTGATTGTCTACTGCTGAGTCAGGCTGCTCTAGCCACAGTGGCCACTAATTTTAGCCTTGCTGTGGTGAAACCACTGTGAGGAACCATTAATGCTTCAGCCCATCCCCTGCAGCATCTTTAGTATGTTTAATACAACAACACAGATGGAAGGCACTGCATGGAACGAGGCATAGCAAATCTTCTTCCAGTCATCTCCGAAGAAACAACTCTTCCATACGGACGAGAAAACACTGTTTTTCTAAACTACTGCTGAAATGCTTTGCCCATTAAGTCATCAAATTATACAACTAATTTAATAATCAATACTTTCAGTAAGTGGTTCCTAATAGAGGTCATTATGGGTCCAGTTGGTTCAGAGGAAGCAAGACCTGACCTGATGGTACCTGAGTTGTACTGGGACCATATTCTACATTAACTGCTCTGGTCTAATAAAGTTGGGTAGGGTTTCATTTTCCAGACACAGATCTAATTATTCTTGTATTAGAGTTGGGTCTTACTTGGGTCTCTCTCTTTTTTAAAACAACACATCTCAGATTTAGAACTCCAAAACTCTCGGCGTAATTGAAAGACCTCTAATTATAAATCCTACACCGAGAAGCCACTGGAGGGTCACAGGGTGGATAATATAATTCTGTTTTGTTGGGAAGATGGAAATGATTTTTTTTTAAAAAATCCCTCTGCAACATAGCTGTTAAGAAACTGGTAGATGCTCAATCAGTGACACGGGCTCACAAAAAGGTCACAGGGACCGCTCACATGCTCAGCAGCCATTTTTCAAAGAAAAATGCTAAGTATTTACTGGATCAATACTAAGCTAATTATACTAGTATTTTCAATCTGAAATATAATACATTTGGATGTTTGGGCTCTTGTATAAAAATGAGTTGTTTCAAGATGGATGTTTTCACTATTCTGTAACATTTGATAGACAAAATCATGGAAAAAAAGGATTTAAATGATATAAAATAGAGAAAAAAAAACCAGAAATCAACAAAACAACGTTTGATCTTAAGTCATCTGATGATCTATTGCATACCACAGCTTTTAAAAGTTTTTTTTTTTTTAAACTTTTACAGTCAAACATTTTACACACTTAAGGTTTACCTCTAGTGGTAAACCATAAAGTCTCATATTGCAGCCTAACTCATTTTACAATAATCCATTTAAAAAAGAAAAGGCTAACTTACCACCCCTGATCTACAGGTGTTCAATTATGTTAAAAAGCGTTACCCCAGGGAAGGAACCAGCATGAGCCCGAATGCTTTCCCAGCCACACACCACCGTACTTTTGAGCTCTGGAGTAAGAGGATCCCCCTTACCTTATCGTCCGCACTGAAATGCAGTATTTCCACATTAGATTACACATGCCCCTGACATCGTCAGGACAGATTTGGCTCGTTTAAGTTCTCGGATGAGAGACCCAAAAGCTGTTAGGCAACTCAGAGCTGGAAAAAGCCTGCCTCAGGAGAAGCAGCATCCACCCATGCCACTCCTTCTCTCTCGCTTCACTTGACCACAGAACATGTACTAGTCTTTGCTTGCTCCTGAGAAAAAATGACTAATTCTCCCTCCTGTAAGCTGGGGTTTTTTTCCAGTCACTGCTCCTTTCTGAGTTCCCCTTTTTCGTTTCTTTATTCTTCATTTGCAAAAGTAGACACAAGCTGTTCTTGTCTGAGGAGAGCAGAGCAGAGACTTATCCAGCATTACCAAGTAAGGCCAGCTTCTAAGTGGACCAGACAGGGAGGAAAATCCCTTCTTGCTTTAGTGTGTAACACTAGCGAGCGTTCACATTCCACTAGCTGGCCGCAGCCTCTTTCCTCAGTAGCTTATCTTTTACTGCTGCCACACCATTCCTCCACTAAATCATCCCACCGGCTCAGTACGGGATGTGCAAAGGTTCAGGTATTGTTGCCTCCTGTGGTGTCAAGTCTCACTGTTTTTCACAAACTATCAATAGATGGTATCTGACCTAAGGGTCGTGAAACACGCTGCAGCTGAATGACGGCGTAAGATCTTTTTTTCGGTCACACTACAGTGGGTGTGATGCGTCATTTGTCAGCCATCTTTAAACAATAGTAAGAGAAAATAAAACATCCAAGTCAACATGCTGAGTCAGCGGAGTGGAATGTAAAGAAAAAGTTAGAAGAAATAAATTAGAAAAGAAAATTTTTTTCGCTGTGTGGTATTTATCATCCGTCCCGCACCAAGTGTATAATGCGTGAGGGTTTACGGTTCAGTTGAGCAGCTGAGTTAACTGGACCAAGTATTCACAGGACCAGGCAGTGACAGCTATGGGAACCCGCCTATTTTACATTTTTAACAGCTCATTTATTGTAAAGACTGTTGCTTTGAGTGCAGTTTGGGATTAGGTTGCAGCTTTTTAAGCATCACTTCTTAAACTGCCATGTCTGGCAGTAATCTTCTGCGTGCTTCAAGAGCATTTAAAAAGCAAGATAAGGACAGAAGTCGATCTTTTTTTTTTTAATTAAGAAATACTATTAAGCCTGTGTAGCTGGATGGAGAGAATGAAAAATGTCATGTGATGGTGCTATTAAATAAGTAAAATGAACAAAAAACCACAACACACAAGCCCTTTTCCTGCCTATTTGAAGTTACATTTACGCCACTAATTCATATTTGCCAGTGTTAATGCACTCACGCACACTTCTAGTGTCATGATATCAATACATAGATATTACTAGGTCTGCTCTAAGCTCTCTGTCTTCTGTATAAAAGTCAGCAGCTTTTTCACACATGACACCGACACCTTAAATTGCAATCAGAGTAAGGGTTGCGTGTCTGGAAGGGGCTTTAGCTGTGAACAACTGTGCAGTCTGAAAATCCTCCAGCTAAAAAGAATGACAGAAAGGAGGAGAGGTGCTCTGTGTTCCAGCAAAGGAAACCTGAACTTTGAATGCAGGGTAACTTGTGATGCAGACAAGCCACGGTACAAGACAAAGACTTGAAAGAAGCTCAGCTGAACTCATTAGGATAGTTAGAAAAAACTAACCTGCATCAATACACGTTTAAATGTTGACACCGGTTATTAGCTCTTTCTCCCATCTAAAAGGAGACTGCCAAAGCTCAACTTTCTACTCTTGATTACTTGGAATTTATTTTTATTTTTGCGCTAAATGAGGACTGTAAATTTTGTCCCCAATGTACACGGGAGTCTCCATCTGAATGGCTCTTTTTCACACAGTATGAACAGTACTGACATTTTCATCGTATGTACATTCTGGCATACATGCATGCTGTTTTTATCCTAGACTTGAAAACATGAAACCATCCTTGGACATTAATTATCATTGCTACCTGTTTGTTTATCAGAATATAATGGGATTAAAAATCAGTTATAATCATTTTATTTTAAATATCAATAGTCTGCTGATGAAGTTCTCATTCAGTACTTAAAAAAATACATCTACAATCTATCCTTTGTTACGAGTACAAACTTGTATTCGAAAATTAAACAAGATACCTTGGTTTCTTATGTTTGTGTATACATGTTGTGTAGCAGCATATTACATGGAGGTCTATTTCAGTTTGTTCATATATTATAAGGCAAAGAAGTTATTAGAATTTACTTTTAGTAGGTAGCATCTGCACTACAGTATTATAGTATTGTGACCTAAATAACCATAACAGCTAGACATATCAACTGCTCCAAAACAAGCTTCAGCTGTATGTAAACGATATGCTGACACATAGTAAAGCAAATCCTTACAGTGACCATTTGAGACCTTTGCCTTTGCTATTTTAGATGTTTAAGAATAACCAGGTATTTCCATTCCCTGCTGGTCTCTGTGGTCTTCCTATATGGGCAGCTGCCAAACATTTCTCTGTCTATCTTTGACCTCCACTCCCATGGCTGGGTCAACTAGTGGGAGTTATAATGAATGCTGATATTAATGCTACAGTATAAAAACCTTAATGGAAGGTGTGAATTATCTGCTTGATAAAGACTCACAATATTTTCAAAATATTTCAATTCAATGGCGAAACAAGAGCAGAAACAGATGAAAAATGGCAGATATAATTAATATGTAATGCAAGCTAATCAACAAAAGGGAGAATCAGTGGCCACAGGCAACAGAGCTGTGAACCGCAGTGACTGCAGCTCCAGGCTCGCACTGCCACACTTTGTACACATTCACACGGCAGATTGATTTGACAGGGGCTTCATACTTTGATGTTTCCATTTCATGCCATGATGAAAATCACAGAAAGAGTGACTGATATCAAACTGACCGCTACGAGCCATATCTGCTACTGGGCGGTGCAGTCTGGGCGGACAAGCTGCTAGTGTATCAGCTAAAAAATGTTCATTCGCAGGCCAGACAACACCAGAATGTCCACACTCTAATTTCTTTAACCAAGTTGCACGGTCAGTCAGTACAGACGCGCATCCTCGAGAAGTTCACAAATAAAGTAGCTATTTTCTTAGCCAGATGTTTTCTTAGCTACACTGGCAAATCATGTCAGTAAGTCCTTTTCTCTGTTAAGTCCACAAACGATGATCGCAAATCCATTATGCTACAGTCCAGTCACAGTAGTAAAACAGTTTTTAGTACTGCAGCATGACCAAACTCATTATGACCGTGCGCAATGAGAACTTGCAGTCTTGTTACCCTTGAAAAGGTGGCTTTGGAAACGGGGACCAGGGCTAAGACCACTTGAAGTCAGAGGTTGAGAGTGTTGCATGTGTAACCTCTGAGCGATCAGTTTGTTTGTAGAGGTTTACCACTCTGTGAGAGACTAAACACAGAGAGTCTCAACAGTTCGTAATGCCAAGTTGCAAATGATCTGCGAAATCCAGAATCTAGACAGATGTCTGTATACAAGGAACAGAGCTACAGACACTACTGATTAGCTGTGATCTACGTGCCCTCAGTTGGTGCAGCATTACAAACAGAAACGATTCTGTAGTGAAAATTGCAGAGTGGGCTGAGGAACACTTACAGAAAGCCCTTTGAGTAAGCAGAGTTTTCCTCTGCTTACTCAAAGGGGTTTCATAATATTACATGTGACATGTAATATTATGAAACCTGTAATTACATGGCAGTGCATTAGCACACAGGGCTTGACTAACTCATTAATCTTGAATGATATTTACATGTTTGGGTGGAATATACAGTATACTGCCATCCAATGAAAGGTCTTGCTTTTTTCAGCAAGATAACATCAAACCACATTCTGCATCTGTTCCACCAACATGGCTCACATTAACATCTGGGTGCTAAACTGGCCTGCCTGCAGGCTCATTTTGAAACAAAATATGACAAATGAGGCACTGAAGTGTTGAGCAGCCGAAATCTTATATCAAACGCTACGTATTTTGCTTTTAAAACGACAGCAGTTGGCCAGTTTGGTTCCCAAACACTTGCTGATTGTTATTAAAAAAGGTGATGCAACACAGTGGGAAACACATTTTTGGAAAGTATGGTTGGCATCAAATTGAAATGAGCATATATTTTTCAATGATAATAAGCTTTTTCAGTTTCAATATTTCATATGTTGTCTTTGGGTTTTTTTTGTTTTAACTTCTCCTTCTTATTTTGACTTTTCTTATAATCACCTTTTTAACACTCCAGTGTTAATGTCACTACTATTAATGTAACTTTAAGTCATATTAACTCTCCTAACTTATATTACAGTGAGTGTTAATCACTCAGCTTATTTTTTTGTACATCTAAACAAAAAACAAACAAAAACAACTCCAATTACTTGGGTGAGTAGGTAAGAATCTGAAAAGCATCGGGAGATTTATCAGGGATTCATCTGTATTTGCAAGGACTTTGGGCACACTCCACCGAGATCAGTCTTAAAAGGACCACAGACTTGCCCGATGCCTTTAGGATGGCTTTTGATGTCATGTATTTAGTGAAACCCACTCAATCCAGTCCACAGTGAATGTGCAATATTAAAAAGCCACTGCTTTGCCTGCTAACTTCAGATAGAAACACTGTAATCGGATGAATCCTTTAGGAAAAAGCCAAAGCCTCAATCTTTGTACGGGCGAACTGAGATGCATAAAGGAGTCACTTATATGAGCAATTATTCTGTTAGGACTTGGCAGCTGTACATGTTGGGGCTCAGGTCACATCCACATGAGGAAAAGTGGATGAGGAGGTAAAATAAAGTCAGTGAGTGTGAATGATGAAAGAGGTGGGGGAAGGCTTGTGTGTGGGGGGGCATCGCGGACTTCAGCGGTGATGAACTGCCATGTTTGGACAATTTCATGTGGACCAGTGACCCACAGCAGACGACAGGGTGGAGCTCGATTGAAGAGTTTTTCACCTCCCGGTTTTATATCTATTTCTCAGTACGGCACAATCACAGGTTTTTCTGTCCCATCAACACAACGCCCGTTATTGTCATCCACAGCTATTAAAACGTAGGTAAATCCATTAGAAGACGCTGGGCAAGAGTTGAAATATTATCAGTAAGGTCACCGATCAACTGGAATCAAGAGCAAAGCACAGATGCTAAAACAAACAACCTTTAAAACTGAAATCAGACTTTAAGTTGTAATGTAAAGGCTCCTTAAGACTCTAGCTCACTCTCTGATGTGCATTTTTTCAGATTAAAGAGATGCATTGAATTTTCTACACATAAGTGAAAACTCTTTGGAGCAGCAAACAGACAGATATAGCATATTGCTGATTGTTCCATTTGAACAGACTGAACAGTGTTCTTTGTATACAACCTCTTATTGACCCAAGCAAAGAACTGCAACTCATTACTGTCTGGCTCCCAAAGCAGAGCTCAGAAGCCTACAGCAAATGAAGATTTTCCATTTACACCACACTCCAAAACAACACTGCCGTTGAGTTTGGCTCATCCTCAGGCTTAATGAAATGTGTCTCCACCAGCCAATCACTGACTTATATTTAAATGGAAAACACTAGAGCATTAAGTCATGTTATCGGGAGGGGGTTATTTTTTTTGTGGGGATGGGTGGACTCAAAAAAAAAAAAAAAAAAAATATATTTTTT
>VVHJ01038744.1:11732-26375 GCA_015107715.1 Tylochromis polylepis
ATTTATTTTTTTTTTGGGAGTGGGGGAAAAAAAAAAAAAAAAAAAAAAAAAATATATATTATATATATATATATATATATATATATGGCCTTGAGGTGTGAGACAGTTCATCCTTTTAGATTAACATTCTCTTTTCACTTGAACTGACCCTCATGGCAGTCTTTCTCATTACTTTGACAAAATGAGACAAACCGAAGCCAGAAAAAAAAACAAAACCCAAAACCCCCAACAAAATTAGCTTTGAAGCAAAAATGTCAGTGATTTTGGCTGTATTATCACAGAGTGTAAAAGTCATTTCATTTCTCACGTTAAATAGTGTCCTGTTGGTGTAACAGACCATTAGTAGCCATACTAAAAGCCAGGAAAGTCATCATTCTTCAGTTATTTCTGCAGTTAATTTAGTATTAGCTTAAACATACACATCCTTAGCCTGCTGTAAGTACTTTGGAGTAAATAGCAACCCTCTCACGCAACATAACATTGTAAAAAATATGCTTTGGACCAATGATTAAAACAAGTTGTTAATGTTAATATGTTCTCTGCATGGTCTCATAGTGTGCTGATTTATACGAACATAATGGAAACATGCAAAGGGGTCTTATGTGTTCAGGTTCCTCGGTTCCCAAACAAAGGTCGAAAAACACATACAGCTACAGGATAGGGTTAGGGTTTAGCTATTTGGTCAATGTGGGTAAACTGCACAAGTGGGTGGCATGGTGGTTAGCACTGCTGCCTCACAGCAAGACGGTCCTGAGTTCAATTCCACCATCAGGTCTTTCTGTGTGGAGTTTGCATGTTCTCCCTGTGTTTGCGTGGGTTCACTCTGGGTACTCTGGCTTGCTCCCACAGTCCAAAGACATGCAGTTAGTGGGGATAGGTTAATTGGAAACTCTAAATTGCCCATAGGTGTGAGTGCGAATGGTTGTCTATATGTGTTAGCTCTGTGACAGACTGGTGACCTGTCCAGGGTGTGCTCCAGCCCCCCCCCCAGTGACGCAGAAAAGGATAAGCAGTAGAGAATGGATGGATGGGTAAACTGCAACATAGGACCCTGGAACATGGACAGAAACATACAAGGAAACAAAACACCACCAATGACTAACTTTCCCAAAGAGCTTGAGTTTGTGCTTGTCAGCTCTAGTTGAAGGTGACAAGCACATGGCAGGGATGGACTGAACAAAGAAATGGTTCAGGCAGGTCTTATGTCTATACTTCCTGTAACTGTCAGAAGCAGTTACAGGAAGTGTATTTCAAGTAGTATTTCACCAATAATATTGCTAATTTTAAAAAAAATCAACTCTCTCTCTCTGTCTCTCTCTCTTGGTTTTATGTATTTATTTATAGTGACAGAGAGAGAGAGAGGTCAAACAGGACTTACAGCCATCATGGAAACAAATAACTGGCATGAAGAAATTGTTTGTTCTTCATAATGTGGACATTAAACTAAAGCAACAAATATTAATCAAAACAATCTGATTGTATCCTTTTGATTTAATATTGCATCTCTATAAAGTTGGAGGACAGGAGGGTAAAAGAAGACTCCATAAAGTTTGGATCTTGTCTTAAATAAATTGACTGTTTTAAGTTTGACCTAAATGCCCATGTTTTCCACACCGTAGCCCCCGGGGTGTGACATGGGATTTCCAGCTGAGTAGTACAGCCACTGATGTGTGAATTCTCTAAAATTCTACTTTAACCAGCAGGAAGTACTGAGTGTGTTTTTGTACAAACTGTTTAAAATTTGTTAACACAGTGTACATGAAGGCAAACATGGATATTTTTTGTACAAGCTCAGAAAAAAATAAACAACAACAAACAACAACAAAAGACCCCCAGCTGGATGCAATACCGGGGCTGCTCTAGCACAACACTAATCTGGACAAAGGACCACAGAGCACGTGCCTCCTCACTCTGCCTGAGCCAATAACTATGAGTGGGACCACACATACAATGGACTGAATACTGCGCTGCAGCTTGTCCAAGGCAAACCACAACAATAGCTCTCCCATTCAGACCAGCTGACCTCGCTGACATGTGGGTCCTTTGTCCCCATTTCATCCTCTCTCCACATAAAAAAAGCAGAGAGGGTGAAAAGTGGTAGTTGTCTGTCAGCCATGACTGAGTCAAACGTGACACTTTATATTCATGTGGGAATTAAAATGGGAACTAAAAGACTACACATATGATTACATTTCTGCCAGAGGAACTGCCTCTTGGCATGGTGTGACAAAACATTCTTTCTTTTTAGCAAGCTGGCTTTTTCCCTAGTCATGGAAAATGTGAAATTCTGAAGTCTCATAATGAATACAGCGAGCATCTTACCTTTTATAGAACCCATGCAGAGGCTGCATACACAGGAACTGCCAGTAATCCAAACAAAAAGCTTTGAACTTCAACATTTTGTCAGCCAGTTAAAAAGGCTTAGATTAAAAATGTCATTCTGCATGGAATCCTCAGAAATTAAAAAAAAAGAACTTGCTTAATAAGAATGGCTTACATTTAGTGGAACAAAACAAATCATGCACAGTTTAGACTGTATGTCAAAAACACTGACAGCCCACATGGTACAGTCCCATCTCAGCGTCTGCCTGTGTGTATCTGGGCCACATGGAGGGGGTTGAACCTGCATCCCTCTGCTGCTGCCTTTGTTAACGCTGAGCGGTCGTCTGCAGTCCTGGGCTGCCTATGTCCAGTTATAAGCTCCTTTTGGTCTGATAGAGATGTCAACCACTAGACACCGTGGCTCTATCTAGGGTTCCTGGGCAAAAGGTTTACCTTGGCAATCTTAAGGTGGATTCAACCTACTCCTTCCCACCATGCTCAATCTTTTCAAGTCAATTGATAGCAGAGAAGGTCCCTGTTTCCATCATTGCTGCTCCTCAGGGTTGAGTTACAGCTGCTCCTATTGTCTAAGCAGCCACACTGACAAGGTCTGACTCTGCTGCGCCTCGCCGGGCCAACAAAGCACACAAAGGCCTCCCTCGGCGGCCGTATCAATTAGGCTTTATCAGATGCTGCACAGCCTGCACTAGCCCAGCCTGCTCAGGGACGGGCTAATCAGCAGAAGCACATGGTGCGCAGAGGGGCGAGGCAAGTACCCATGAGGGCCAACCTCAATCACGTTTTGTTCATATAAAGCCTGAGCTGGTTGCCAAGACAACTCCAAACGCAGGACTTACAGAAAGTAATGGACCCTCGATGTGAATCGTTCTCATTGACTGAAGATGAGAGGTGAGGGTCAATGATGCTTGTGATCTGAATATTTTGTGCAGACCAAATATTTTAGAAAAATCTCATTTCAAAAGTTCTCTTTACGCTTCAGCAGTTAGACTCTTTTAACCAGAAGCCTTCCAAGAACAAAAATCCCCAACCAAACAAAACATGTTCCATCATCAGAAACTTCTTGTACAAATGATTAAAATGATGCCAAAAAAACCCCAGTAGAACGGACGAGTCATGTGCATGAATGAATTAATGACGAATACAGAAACATAGCCCTGCGACAGACTGGCGGCCTGTCCAGGGTGTACCCTGCCTCTCACCCTTAGACAGCTGGGATAGGCTCCAGCCCCCTCGCCCCCCGCTACCCTGAAAAGGATAAGCGAAAGAGAAAATGGATGGATACAGAAACACCATCAATAGCTTATAATATCGTGTTCTTCCAAGTACAAATCTACAACCTGCAACGGATCATAGTGTTCACATATCACCACTTTTACTCCACAAGTTTTACATGGAAAAAGAAATAAGGGAAAAAAAAAAACATGTTGCAACATTTCTTCGTTTCTTGTCATAACCACAGAGCTTTATAATCAAAGAGATGATCTGATTCGGATGAAATAAGTGAATCAGTTTTATTGTAACCAGTGTGAAACAAGTCCCACGATCACTCTCTGTTTAACACAGATATCACTGTTGGATGGGTGATGTTGCTCTCTGCCATGATGATTCAGCTGTCAGTAGCATCCTGTCAGCCAGGTTTAAGACAATCACTGCTCAGCTTTCAGCTCTGGCTCCATCAGCTCACAGAGCCACAGAGTGGGCTGGGGTGGGGAGCCGCACGGAATGATATGGCAATTATTCAGCCTGGCAAACAGCTTTGAAGTGAGAACAGACAGCATTTTGTAAAAGGCTATGAGTCATGAAAAGAGCAGAGAAAAGTTTACAGTAATGAACAGCACACTGAGGTATGATGCTGCAAACTCAAAATCCAATCCTATTCTGTGTGTTATGTGGCTGAACCAGTTGTTAAAAGGCCTACACTAATGACTTCAAAGCAGTTTTTAGTAATTATACAGCATTATACTAGAATAGAACCACCAAGTTAACAAACTGGCCAGCTAAGCTTGACAGAAAGAGCCTCTCGAGTGAATTTCTTCCTCTCTTTAATAAAATTGAGCAATTTACAAGTGATTAAATAAGAACTTCAAAGACATCCAGGCTTTGGACAAATTTAGCTTCTACGCAGATGCCTATGGTGTCAACACCCTCCTGAATTTTGACTGTTTTCAATGCACCATTGTAAACATAATTTTAGATGTTAATTAATAAAATAATATGCACTGAAAGCTTTTTAAAAAATGGACACCCTTTCTTCACTTTGCAAAGGCAAACTAAAAGCATTTTGTTAACTTTGCTACCTTACTGTTGAATGTTTTGTGTTACTGCGGCCAGCATATTGTTAACCAGCAAGCATGTCTGTGTGAGCCCACAGTGGGCAGGTGTGGGTGTGCGAGGCTGTGTGGAGCACAGCTTCTATGGGCGACTCCATAATTGGCTTGCCAACAGAAAACCTATGTGGCGCCCATGCTGGGTCCATGTGCGGTTCATGAGCCAATGCAGTTTTGCCCTTTTGGGGTCTAAAGACGTGATTCTGTGGGCCCTGCACTATGGTTCTTCACAGAACCTCACAGAAAGCCCATGTGGGGCCAATGCAGGCTACCTCGTGTGGGGCCCATAGCAGTTTTGCCCTTTTGGGTCCTGCAGTGTAAATTGTCTTGGCACCTCAAACTAGGTGCTTACTCACAGAAAAAAAACATGTGCCGCCAATGAAGACAACCCCATACAGGGCCCACAGCAGTTTTGCCATTTTGAGCCCCAGAGGTAATTCTGTGGGCATGCTTTACTTGCCCTTATTGGACTTGCCCACACAAAATCCACATGAGAGTCCCTTTGGGCTTGCATGAATCTGGTTAAATCATCAGTGGCCTACACATGACTAATTCCATTTTTAAACCCCTTGTAGCTTCGTCTTTGTGGTGTAACCTGATGTGTTAGTCTTCAAAAGTCTATAGTCAAACTGCAGTGTGCGATCTGAAATGCTTGTTTGAATTCTGGAGCTAACAACACTGCAGTAAATGTCACTGTTTTATTCAGTGCCACAAGAGGTCAGGTTATGGACTGGGCCACACATGTCCCTCTCAGCTCATTAAGGAGCAGTGAGGGGGTGGGGGGTATGGGGGCAGCACATTATTGAGAAGTGCAATGCAGTCAGATGGGAGCCCATCTATCATGTGGCTCTCTAGAGCCTGAGGTGTGTAAGCAGACAAAGTGAGATGTCACAATGTCTATTCACCTCTCACATGGTGAAGACAAAAGAAATCCCACACCAGGTTCTTAATTATTCATACATAGTATTTAAAAATACAGGCTTCTGTATAACTCGTGTTTTTGGATATGTGATGCTAATATCACAGACTGACACCTTCTATCAGTGAGTATGTTACAGTAGTGCAGGATAGAAAGTAGATTCTGCTGCATTAGCTTAACTGGTTGCCGCTCTTCATGAACCCAGCAGTAAGCTGGAGTAAAATGAGCTGGAGGAAAGCATTATGGTAATAACTGCAGATTCCATTTGGCACCTGGGGAAGGACAAGCCCTTCACTCCAGCTGAGCTTCTTTAGTTCACAGGCTTTAGCTGTCTGGGAAACCACACGCCCAATGCTACAACACCACGAGTACCTCCAGCAGGCCATAAACAACGAGCAGTATGGGTATCCTATTCACTGTGTTATGTACATAAAGACTCCCACAATACACTGAAAATTTACGGAAACCATAGTAAAATGCACAGTGGCTAATGTCACATTTGTTAAAAGGAAATTCTGGTAGTTGTCCACCAAATTCATGATTTCAAAAGCATATTATGCCTAATTTGGTCTGAGAGTTTTTGAAATGACACACTACAAATTAGTTTCTTTTTTATTTTGTGTCCACAACCAAATCCAATACCATGACTACCTCCAAGAAAAGACAAGCGTGAGGTGTTATCCTCATTACTGCGTCTATCCCCTTTTACTGACAGAAGGCTTTTCATCCCAGCTTAAAGAGTGGCTCTTTGGAACACATATACCCACTTCTGGACTCAGATGCACTGCACAAACCATAAAATAGCATCCCCCCACTTTTAACATACAGTATGTAAAATCGCACAGCTAGATGTCAGATTGCAGTCAACTGATTTCTGTTTTCATACCCCTCTCAATTTAAGTTCACTATCCTAGTTACAGTGGCCACTATAGGACAATCAACTCTGGCTGCCATTCATCTGTAGTGAGTGTAGGCTATCAGTCCACTGTTTAATGTGGCTGCGGTATTTGTGAAAAACCTTGCGAATGAAGTTGGATATGAGTCAATGAGCCAGTGAAGCTCACTTCTGACCGATTCAAATGATACTGAGGTGAGCTGTTGAGGATATCTTGAACTTTTCTGTCAGTAAGTGCTGCTGTTTTTACCACTGTTAGCTGCTGCTAACAGGCATTAGTGAAACTGTCTTTGAAATGGATCTAACACTGTTGGACTGAATACTATGTACTGTTTCTTGAATTGCTTGAAGACTGGAAATCATGTTTTGAAGATTCATAGAACTGAAAATAAAAATCACTTTTTGTCTTGTACCACCGTGCATAGCAATGCAGCTCTGCTCGTTGTTCCGCAAAGCCGATTTCTAATTGAATCTGACAATATTAGAAAGACTGGGGGTTCATCCTCTAGGAGCTCTTTCCATATGAACAAAAGTATTTTATTTCAAACTGCAGTCCCTGCTGGATAGAATGTTATGGTAACAAAACTCTAAAGCATTAGTTCAAAGTGGCAACCACATGATGCCTACAGAAAAACGAAGCATAAAAGGGAGTAAGACGTTTTATTCAGCACCTCCCTGGCCAGTGAAAAGCTTGTTAGGTTACTGCTTGATGAGTGCTTTGAGCTCTTCCCCAAGAAATATCACTATTGAAATTCTGTCAATATTACACAGAGGCAGAGAAAGGCAACGGAGAAAGGCAAAGTCACAGTTTGTCGAATCTGTTTCCCTGCCACTACAGCCAGAGCTGGGTATTGGAAAAATACAGTGGTTTTTATTTCGTTAAAAAAAGAAAAAAAACCTCCGGCAAAAACCCTCTCCCAGCTGTCATACTATTCTGCTCATTCATTTGGCAGAACAGATCCTATTATCTTGTTTATCCTCATGGAAATTTAACGGTTTACCACATGGTGTACATTTTCTCATCAAATGCAGGTCTGAGACAGCCAGTGAGAAGTGCTGCGGGTGAGTTTAGAGGGAGTCAGAAATTTGCATGATATGATCAAAATAAGAGTTTGATGCCTTGTTCCCCCTGCATGAGAGGAAAAAAAGCTTTATAGGCATGACTGAGAAAGCACGAGAGGGAAAAGACACATTTGTGCCATTATCTCAGGGCAGCACCTCAACTCTGACCCGCTGTCCTTGGAGTTCATTAAAGAAGTCATTTGCTGGCATAATAGGGGTTACTTGTCCGATACGAGGTTTCCTCCCTGTTCACCTGCTGTGCCCGAATGCTGCGATAATTCCTTAGCAGGAACATGCAGCTCTCTCTACAGAGTGATAAACAGTCAACGCTGGCATTATCATTACCTCCATGGTCTGATCAAAACAAAGATGGCCCAGGGCATCCCTGCTTGGCCATAACATCTCCCGCAAGCCTGTCGGCACCCAGGGGACCGCTGCCTGTGTAATTGCAGCTATTGTGAGGCCAGCTGAGGTCTGAGAAGGAGTGATGAGCAGAAAGATAGAAGGTTATGTTGCGAAGGCAGATTACCTTCACGTGTGGCTGATTGATGGCTATTTACCTCAGCTTTAGCTTAGGCTCCGCCCACAGGATAAAGCTCTTTTCCTTATCACGTCTAGGACTGATGAAAAAAGCTTATAACAAAGCTTTGGATGACACTCTTTTCTTGAGTATGGCTTGAAATCCTAATACAAGGAGCTATCCATTATATATTACATGCAACGAAGAAAGCAAAGTTCAGAACTGTCTGCACTGCCACAATAAAACATCTCTTGAACAGAAAACATTCAGATTCTATCAAGCATAGAAAGTCTGCCCATGAAAGGCGAAAAGCTGTCAGCCAAAATTATGACATTTAACCTTTTTGCTATCTTTTTCACATGCACATATACATACATGAATTTGCCGTGTATGATGAACATTTTACCTTTTGTTTGCCTCTATCAATAATGGCTAGGCCAAATATTAAGGGGTTATAGCAAATAAAAGTCATCATTTATTAACTGAAAGCTACAGCTTACAGCTTTTGTTATATCAAGCAAATCCTGTAGCTGTCGCTTTCACTTGATGCTGTTTGACATTTCAAGCTCAAGAGAAAAGGCTGACTCACTTCATCTCATTTCCATCCTAACGCCAGGGTTAACCCCATGTTCACTCTAACCGATTTCAGTAAAAACATGGGGTTACATGTTTTATTTCTGCTTTAATGTAATCTAAATAATGTAATTACATTTCCAGCTTCTTATTATAAATCATATTGATTGATATTGCACACCGTGTAGTACCATGGTCAGCACTGCTACCTCACAACATGAAGGTCTTGCTGAGTTTGCATGTTCTCCCCGTGGGAAGTGGGGTTAGGTTAATTAGTCGTTCTAGATTGCTCATAGGTGTGAACGTTAATGGTTGTCTGTCTCTCTGTGTTAGCTCTGCCACAGACTAGTGACCTGTCCAGGGTGAATCCTGCCTCCCACCCCATGCCAAATGGGGTAGGCTCCAGCACCCCCAAGACCCTCAACTGGATAAGCAGAATAAGATGGATGGACATAGTATTTAATTTTTTATGTATTTGAATTTTATTCACTATTAGTAATATATGAGCAATTCAAGTATTTTATAATGGAGAACCTGTAAACAGCTGCTGAAGGATAAGCTTAGAAAATCTCAGCGGCTACAACATCAAATATGAAAGTGAACATATGAATTATAAGAGTTAAAAGTACTAGGACTGACAGAATCTTGATTTCTACGAGCTCTAAATAATAAACTAGAGCGAAGCAGAGCTTTTTAAGGTATTTATTTTAGATACTGCAGAGGATTACCCAAAGGCAGACTGCACTCTGTATTTTTTAGCTATTGTATGGCAGTTTCTTTTTTGGGTAAAAAAAAAAGGGAGAAATTCCACAGAGACAAGAGCAAGGGAAATGGCTATGAGCAATATCTAAAGCTGGAAGCCTGACAGAAATTCTCAGAGTGCCTCTGTGAAGTCAGAGTACAGTGTTCCTGGTGTGTGTGTGTGTGTGTGTGTGTGTGTGTGTGTGTGTGCGCGCGTGCGTGTGTGTGCGTGTGTGTGGGACCCCCCCTCCCGCGCAGCTCAGTTAGCACTCCAGGTGATACATAACACTCAAAGGATGTTTGTATAGTGGTGCTTCAGGATATCAGAGCTATTAGTTAGGAAAACATTTTTTGTGAAACTAAAATGCCACAGAGCAAGTGGTCCTGGCATCAGTGTGCTTAGTAGTTCATATCTTCAACAAGTGAAACATCTCAGAAACAATGCTTTTATCTAACCTTACATTACACGTGATGGGCTTGTTGGGAAAGTAAACAAAACTTGCTTCCTTCTCGTGAATTGCTGGTTTAGATTATCCAGTCAGTTAGTGTAACATATAAATGTATGGAAATGATTTGCTGTCACGATTGGTGCTGCGGCTGCAGTGATGCAAATGCTGTATCGGTCTGTTTGATGAAGAGAGAGCTGAGTGTAAAAGCGAAGCTCTCAACCGGTCGATCTACCCTCACCTATGGTCACGAGCTGTGGGTAGTGACCGAAAGAACGAGATCGCAGATACAAGTGGCAGAAATGGGCTTCCTCCAAAGGGTGGCTGGCGTCTCCCTTAGAGATAGGGTGAGAAATTCGGCCATCCGGGAGGGGCTCAGAGTAGAGCCGCTGCTCCTCCACATCGAAAGGAGCCAGTTGAGGTGTTTCGGGCATCTGACCAGGATGCCTCCTGGGCGCCTCCTGGGTGAGGTGTTCCGGGCATGTCCCACCAGGAGGAGGCCCCAGGGCAGACCCAGGACACGCTGGAGGCACATGACTGAGAACCTTCACAGACATACTGGAGAGATTATATCTCTCGGCTGGCCTGGGAACGCCTTGGTGTTCCCCCGGACAAGCTGGAGGAGGTGGCTGGGGAGAGGGAGGTCTGGGCTTCTCTGCTTAGGCTGCTGCCCCTGCGACCTGGCCCCAGATAAGGGGAAGAAGATGGATGGATGGAAATGATTTGCTGTCATCTCCCAGAGTCAGAGACACCTTCTTGAAACCTCATCCCAACCCTCACCCTAGCTCCTCCAACAGAAAGACCAACACCCAAAAAACAGCTCTCCATTTGATGCAGTGGAGAAGATGGAAGTGTATAAATGTCTTTAAGTGTTTCAAAAGAAATGGAACTTTTTTGTCATCTAAAAATTGACAGCAGACATTTTATAAGAGCAGAAAAAGGATGTAAATAATGAAAATAATTACTGTTACCCTTGAACAGAACAGAGGACCTGTTAATTACAGCAGAAATACACCAGCTTTTACTACTGAAAGCCAAAATGTCTGCTTTGATAAAAGCCTTTTCAAATTAGCGTCTCATCAATGCTTCATTATCTTTTGTATTCAATATCAACATAGTTATCAAGCAACAGCTAAATTCTAAATTACTTTACTAAAGAGTAGGGTCTGATCTTTGATGGTGAATGTTTACTGGCCAAATAAAGCATAATTAAGATATACAGCTCCTCGTCTATATTAGGGTCAGTTTGCGATAATTAAATGATCAGGCTGTTAGCCTGTTTGCACACCCAGCTTTCAGGCAGATATACAAAAACATAAATGAAGCTACTTGTTTGAAAACTGGAAATCTGACTGAATGAATTTTCCAAAAGCGTCAGGAGGAAGCTGGCTAATCTCACTTTCACTGATTTGTTCAGGCCACGTCAGCATGGCCGTGTTGATTAGTCAACTGTGTCCTGAAGCTCTGTGTGTTTGCCACCTTTTATGCCTTTGGGATTACATGACTTTGGTTTAGCACCACAAATAAATATACTGGGAAGACGCAACCTTTAAAGATCTAACTTTGCACTCCTCAAGACTCTCTTTTAATCAGTAAGTGGAGCAGATAACACTGTTAATGCCTGAGGCAGTCCTCAGTCAGTATTATCTGTGGCTCTCTCCCAGACGCTCCTTATCTCCATCGACCGCTGCAGCTTCCCAGTCCTCTGGACTGGGGATTAATGTGCTCTCGGGTGAACATTAGCAAAGCCTTAGAGCTGTGCTCCATCTAGTGGATTCCTGCCCTAAAGACTTACACTGGTGGGTAAACATCTACAGAGGTGTCCTCACACATGCCAGTGTGTTTCACCTCATGTGAGCTCACTTCACTGAGATGTGGCTGCTAAAAATCACAGACAGACCATTTCCTCATAAGAATGCTCCTTGCTTCAATGATGGCATTAACTCATAAGTATACAGTAATTAAGAGTAAGTGACACATTAGCAGTACAATCATTTGATACA
The DNA here is from genome assembly GCA_015107715.1 of Tylochromis polylepis. NCBI lineage: Eukaryota > Metazoa > Chordata > Actinopteri > Cichliformes > Cichlidae > Tylochromis > Tylochromis polylepis. Next base: position 23,562 of record VVHJ01038744.1, read on the forward strand.
GGGTGGTTAAATATACAGTGTTACTGCATTTTGTTGGGTCAGCCCTTGTTTCTATTAATTAAAATTATGTATCTTTTGTTTTTATACAGAAGTGCTGTAGTTAAGTAGTTAGTACAATCGCCTCATAACAAGAAGGTTCTGGGCTCAAATGTTTTCCCTCTTACTGCATGAATTCTCGTAGGTACTCCAGCTTCCTCCTACAGTGCAAAGACATGCATGTTAGGTTAATGCACAGTTCTGAATTGGCCATATTGTAGGTGTGACAGTGAGCATGAATACGTGTCTGTCTGCGTTAGCCCTGTGAAGGACTGGTGAGCGACCACTGGTCCAGCATGTATCCTGCCTCTTGCCCTGTGGCAGCAGGGATATGCTTAATTTGCCTGAAACCCTGAATTGAATAAGCTGTTAAGGAAAGTCTTGTCCAGTAGAGCACAATGTTCATACTATTCGATATCAAAAAAGTAAAAAAGATGACCTAAACATGATGATAACGATCTCAAGATGTGTGGATTTTGTTTAGAAAATTCAAACTGTTCCTACTTTTTTTTTAGGATCACAATCAGCAAAGTGGAATATAACTATTTTATTTTATTTTTAGTCTTCCCCCCCAAGGAAAAAAAAAATTGCCATGTTAAAGGATAATTCTGTTTTACTCTGGTTGATTTGTCCCTGTGCTAACTTTTCACTCTTCACCTCTCTTAGATATCTGGGTAAATTAGGAGTTGCAAAAAACAAACATACAAAAAACCCCCAACACAGAACAGTGTATATTGGGACAACAAGGACAAAGCCCCAGTGGTTTAAAAAAAAAAAAGGTTTTCAGTCTAACTCAAGGTAAACACAGGAATTCAACACCTTATCGGGCCATTTGCTCACTGCATCAGGGATCTCCATCTGGGGATATTTGCCGTCTGACCTAATCACCCCACATATCCATCCATGCATGACAGTTTGTTTACACGTGAGACCGACTTTCTGGAGCATTAACAACTGAAGGTAATGGCAGATTACCATAATGTGGAGCATTATGAGGCCGGTCACAGGTCATTTCAGTTTAATGGATGAGTGTATTTATTTGGAGACAGAGGCAAGAAGACAGCAGGATGCCCTGAAAGACAGTGTAGCTGAGTAAAGTGTTCACAGTCTGCGGAGTGACAAAACAACTTGTTCAAAAAAGTGATGTGGTGGCTTCATGTGTACTTCATGCACAAGGACGAAAAGAAAAACTCAGACTGTAACACTGGATTATAACAACACTTGGTATTGGCTCTCACTGCTGTATCATACCACTTCCTGTTCCTGTTGGAACACACAGTGATGTTTTCTGTAGCTTAACCTGTAAACCCTTGATTAATTACAAACTTTGACTTCATACTGTGGTCTACATATGCCTTATCAAAGCGCACTTTCTTTTGAATCACCTGCAAATTTTATTTATAACATACCTTTATTGTGTCCTTTGGGATTTGCTAGCTTGTATGGCTCGCTGTCCTCCAGCTGTACTTTCCTGCTCAGTGTATCAAATGTTTAGTTATTTCAGGGCCGCTTTAAGTGCTAATGATGTTTGTAATAAATGTAGCTCGATTTCTGGTTTAGAGACCCCGGTAAAAAAATAAATAAATAATAGTCCTTTAGCTAGCTAGCCCCAGTTAGCTATCCCTTGGCAGTGAAGCCCCCAGTACACCACCAACCTGTTCACATTTCAATTCAATTTTCCCCACTGCACCGTACCCACCAAGGGAAAAAAAACTCTGGTTATCGGTGACTGTGCTAACAAATGTAGAGACCACAGTTATCAGGGATATTCCAGTGGCCAGAGCAGCTGCCACTGAAGCAAATTTGAAACACCTGGCTAACAATAATTGTAGTTTTGGTAAGATTGTAATTTATGTGGGCAGTAATGACACCCAGTTAGATCTACTGCATACAACTGTGGATCCTGTGGTTCTTCTGAAAAACAAAGCAACAAATCAGAGACACTTGACTCGTTGATACAACTCAGTACAGTCAGTTTTGAACGGATACCTTGTAAGCTGCAGAGGAAATGGTGTTTTGCTAACTTAGAAGACTTTCATTTGGCCTGGAAAAGCAGTTTGTTGCTCTATTAAAAAAAAAAAAAAAAATTAACCTCTGTAAACGTAGGACATCTTATTTTTCATTACTGACCAAAGAAAACAGGAGCAGCCCCAGCTTTCTTTTCAGGACTGTAGCCAGGCTGACAACGACTACGTTTACACTACTCCGGATAAATTTGAAAACGGCGTTTTCGTCTAAAAACGCTCCGCGTCCACACTATCATTTTCTATCGTTTCCGAAAACGCTTACGTTCTTGTACCGCGCATGCCTGAAACGTAAGACGATTCGACCTGCGTCATTTCCGTCTGCCGTTTATTTACTTATTTACTTTACATTCCGTCTTCTTTGAAGAAAAGCTATCTGGAGCATGTACAAACTGATATTAATCTTTAATAGGGCTGTCAAAATTGAGAGCAAACAAAACAACTGCTGTACAATGCCGTCCGCCATCTTAGTTGAATTGGTCACATGACTGCATCACATGACTAAAATGCGTCATCGTTTCCAAAAACCTACGTTTTTGCAGTCCACACTGTCACATGAAAACGGCGTTTTCCAAAATCTCCACTTTTGCCGGAGTTTTTAGAAAGAATCGTTTTCAGAGGTGACATCTCCGTTTGTGTGTAAACGAAAGGCGCAAACGAAGGGGAAAGTATACGTTTTTAAGGGAAAACGTAGATGTGGAAACGGGGCCTCAGTGTATTTAAACCCTGTGTTTTCCTTGTCCTGTGTCGTGTC
>VVHJ01038747.1:12805-24511 GCA_015107715.1 Tylochromis polylepis
GGGAAATTTTTTTTTTTTTCCTTTTTTCCCCCCCCCCCCCCCCCCCGCCCCCTTCAGATTTGGAGCTACAGTAACCGTGACAAAATGAGGCAGTTAAATTTGAGCAGGCACCTCTGTACAGTGAGCATCTCATATTTGTAAACAACACTGCCGTCTGTCATGTCAGAAGTGAAGATGACTGGGTGCGAGAGTCGAGGGAGAAATAAGACATCATGATTTGATGACGAGGCGTCTCATTCCTCAAGCAGGGAGCTGATGATAACCTGTCGTTCTTCTGGTCTGCTACACCTGCACACTAACAGGCTGCTGGAACCGGCTTCTTTCTGACAAGCTCCTGTCTTCTTTGCCCTTTCATCTCTTCGCTCCACAAAAGAGAGTTTAGAAGCCTTTTATCTATGCTTGGGGGTACAGTTCCTTGTCTGCCAAGAGAGGAATTCAACCAATTAAGCCTGTGGTACTATGCTTATGAACCATGCATCACAGGAAGGGCTCTAAACGTTTTCAGTATTTCACTCTGCATAATTGGTAAACCCCTTTTGAGTCAGTGAAAAACAGTAAAAATCAATGCATCCTATTGTGCTGTTATATGTAAATATAGATCTTGCTTCTCAAGGTTATAGTTTGTGTTACCATGTCCAGTGGAAGAGCTTATGCACAACTGTCTAGGAGATTATCTTTACTTCTTCTTTGCTTCTAGGAGCTTTCAATTTTAGTGAAAGGACCTGGATTTGTTGATCATACTGATGGAGCGATCATTACACAGAAATCGTTATTAAAATGCTAACATCATGGTGATGCCTGCAAACCTAATACTGTACAGTCCATCTCCCTCACTTGGTATTTTCCTGATATGCTTCTCTAATAACAATTAAAAGAAGGAAAATTTTAAAATCTTGCCTTTCTGTAAAGCTTAAAATACTCCTCTTCAGGCTGGTACTTGAAATGCTATGAACTCCCTCCAACCATCTCCGCCCCACCCCTCCCCCACCCCTCCCCCACCTTTCTCTCACTTGTATTCACTCCTTGTATGTTGCATTTGCAAAGCACATAGCCGTGCTCTGAAGAGATACCCAGCATGGATGCATTACTGAGAGACTGTCGGTGAGCAATTGCTGATCCTGGAGAGTGATAAAGAGAGCCGGGCTGTCTGAAAACTGAAAAAAAAACGAGGCTGGAGAGTCATGGAGCATACAGACCAGGAAGGTCACCAGCTGCCAATGAAGGGCTAGACCAGCTCCAGATTGTTCTCAGCTTTTCCTCTATTTACTGACACTAATGACATTGGGAAACTGTCATGGAGAAGCGTATCAGAAAAAACACAAGTACATTTAGGACAAAGAAAGGTGCAGTCGCACTAAGTAAGGTGCCTGAGTTACTTAAAAAACAGAAATCGAGTAAACAAAAGATTGAATCAAAAATCTTGACACAGTGATCTTGGCCTTTACACGAAGTAGCAGATGGGAAGTGGATTGATTAGAAGATATGCAAATGTGAAAATCCGCTGGACATCCTCATTATCACTACCTTTGCATATGGTCATTTTAAGGACGAGCTTATCTCTGGAACCATGCTAATAGATTTATTTCCTTACAACCCTTGACAATCATCTCCCCTGTACATTTGCATTTGTTCGGGGATGCTCATCATGTAGAAGTCACATTTAGTGAGCTTGGAGGTTTGCATCAAATATTCTACAGGTGTTATTAAGCTCTTATAAAGCTTTAAGACTTACTGTCTGAAGCACTCGGCATTCTTCAAAAACTCATTGTTTTCAAATGGGTTTTACATTCATTAGTTTTACTCTTCAGTTTTCTGTTTCCTTGGGAATTGACAGACAATTGGACTGAAATTTGGATCTCTTTTCTTGTTCTAGCCACAAGATTTTCAGCAGTGTTTAGTCACTTATTTGTCTGCAGGCTTCCCCAATCACATTTCTAGGCAGGTGCATGGCTGCCCTCCACAAATTACGTCCAGGATAATTTCATATTGATTAATGCAGATGCGTTCCTCTTGGCTCTCATACCCTACCTGCAGTCTATTTGGTATAAATTACTGGAGCCATTTTGCTGCACAAAGCCAGCCCTCTCTAATAAGGTGCTGGCTCATGTGTAGACTGGGGCCCCCAAACTACCCTTCTGCCTGCAGAAACCAGTAAAGCTTTTAATTGCCTTCTGTGCAAATGGTCCTTATGCACTTGACAAAGTATCTGGAAAGTCAGGCACGGACTGGTAGAGGGAGCTTATACACTTGCAGCATGTGTGAATGAGATAGAAAGTGTGTGTGAAAATAGAGGGGGTGATACATGTTCATAGATAGTGAGACTTAGTGAGACGGCTGGATGGCGAATCCTATCCATGATAGTACAACCTTTATGAGTATGGCGGTAAAGTTACCCTTTATGAGTCCTGTCACCACTCAGCAAAATACTTGAATAGCCCTTCTTGCGGCCCACAGGATTATTTCCTTCTGTGTACATTCGCTACAGTAGAGTGGCTGATAACCCTGGGTAAAGCGATAAACAATCAAAGCGCGGCTTCAGTGGAAATGATTGCATTCTGTACTCTGCCCCAGAGATGGGGGCCATTATTAACGTGGGTCCTGTCCTGACAATGCTATTTTCTGGAAGGTAATTGCAGATTCAGATCTCTGAGAGGGCCTGACTGAGAGTAAATGCCACCTCTTTAATTATGGTCTCCTCCACGTCTCCTCTATTGAGCTGCGGAGATGTCTATCGCTCCATGGGATCCTGGGGAAAATGACTCTAATGGGAAATGACCAGTGTCTGGGAAGCTGGCTCAGATTAGAAGCGACGTTTCTAATTGATGGCTAAAGAAATCCCTGGCCGGATGACTGGGAAAAGTCACTTTGTAGCACATGTAATTGGAGTGATTGGACTCCTAACAAGAATCAGTGGATTATCTCTCCTGAGTTGATGCTTGTGCTAATGCAGACAATATGCTTAATGAGAACTTCAAAATGTAAACAACAACAACAAAAAAACTCAAAAGTCAGAGGTTGGCACTGTTATACCATATACAGTATGGAGCTGAGATGATTTAATCTAGATGTCTGTTGGTATTTGAAACAGAGTCCAAGAGTCCAGAGGGGCCGAGTATGTCCACCCAAAACACTTTTATAGATGTATTATGAACCTAAGACCACGTGTCATTAATAGTGTATTTTCTTCTTATTGCATTTGTTGTATCTAAGTGATGTGAGTTTCTTCAGATAAAGAACATGAGGTATGTCAATTCTAAAAGGCAAAGACTGTAGCAAGCTCCATGTAGGCCTCCATCTTCAGTATCAATGTCAAACCAACACCAAAGGGAGAACATGTTAATATTCAACCAGTTACATTGAATTACAACTGAGTCTGCTCCCATAAAATCTAACATGTTCTCGGTTCATATACAACATCCTGGCATCTAATATTATGCATCTGTACTGGAGCGTGAAAGTGCAATTTTAACCATGATTCTCACACTATTCCAGAGTGTAATGGATGTGTATTTGCTTTAATCCTAAGAAACTCCTTTGAGATAAATATCACTTTACTACATAAGGTCTGTTTTACCAAATGCCTTAGATTTAGGTTAGCATTAAACTAGAACAACAAGGAAAGGTTTTTAAAATTTATAACAAATGTAGCCACCATGTATTTTACTCATTTTACTTTCCTTTTTTTAGTTTTATAATTTGTTTATAAATTCTTTATTCTTGGACCACTAAAGTTAATTTATATATTTTTAGCTAATGAATAAGAGTTTCTTTCACTGTTCTGTGTGATGCACGTACTACTTTTGGTATTTTGAACAGTGCCATATAAGAAATATTATTCCTCTTAATATTATTATGAGGACATTTGGCTAATATAACCTAATACTAACCTATGCAGAGATTACTAACTAAATACTAACAACAGATGATAATACGAGAAGTATTATTACTTATGTGATTGGAAACTTTAAAAACAGTACAGTATGAGGTCTGCTTAGGAGCAAAAGCTGAAAGCCACACAGGCATTTGTAAGTAGCCGGGAGACAGATCAACCTGCATCCATTCATTCAGGGAATACAATGTTTGCTGTCTTTTTACTATCTGTGAGTCAACAGGACAAGGTCAGGAACAAAAAGTATACCAAAAAGTTTCACAACATTACATAACAATAAAAGAGTAACTTATGCTTTTACTCCTTTAACTGAACCACAATAGACTGAGGAAATATCAGTAAACAGTGCATTTATCATCAAATGGAAACAGTGGCAGCAGTATAATATTTTCATTACGATTAGGTAAGGTTTAACTTTAATAAAAATTCATTTCATTTCCAGTTCTCTTCTTGCGTTTACAGCCGCAGTAATACGTTGTGCTCACACAGTGTCACTACACCTTTAAGACTGTCTGCGGCGAGCTGTGGATGTTCACTCTCAAATCCATCACTGCTTTCTGTCAGTGGTAACAAATTTGCTGCTCTTTTCTGAATGTCCGGTCATTAGTTGACATTCTGGCGCAGGGCAGCGGGATCTCTGACATTCTCCAACTGGTGCAAAAAAGTTGAAATGACAAAATAATAACAACATCTGTCTTGTGTCCAGTGGTATTGACATAACATTACAGGTACCAAATTGTTTGTGTTGTGAAGTGTGTCCCAGAGATACCTCAAGCTTATGACTTTTAAAGCTCCAGACGGTGACAGAGTTTTATAGGAGATGATGGCTGATCGCTGGCTGGCAGACAAATATGTAATGACATAACTGGTTTTGATTGAATTCATTAAATAAGCTGTCCTTAGCAATACTTGTTCTGGTATTTCACTGCTTCGACATAGCCGCTGCAATATTGTTATGTAAAAATATTGGAGCACAGCCTTGAACGTCAGAGCATAATATTTCCCCTCTTTTCCAAAGTGGGCCCTTAGAGTTACAGTGCTGTTAGCAGCTGTGGTGTGCTCTTTGGACTGGATTTAGGGGAAGTTTAAACTCCACTAAGCCCAGCCAAAACTGTTTTCTGTGACAGCATTACAATTACTGGTTCGTTGTCATCCTAAAATGCCTTTCCTTTGCAGCTTTAAAAGTGGAGTATCCTAATCATCAAAAACCTCTGTTTAGCTCTCCCAGTGTGTAAACTAAGCAGCGACACATGGCTATGTGAGAATACAACAATAAATCTAATCATATTTACATATTGTTTTCTTCATATAATAATAGGACTTACTACTAGAGCCAAATGTTTGTCAGGAATATTTTTATTTAACAGACAAAACTGACACACATACACGCATTCGAACATATAAAGGGCATAAAAAATACTGTCTACTGTCCACTGCAGGAGCTATCAGTCTGTTTTACGACTGCCTGCACCTGTGTGTATGTTCCCATCACAGGAAGCACCCCTGAAGGACTTCTTTCAGGGCTGTTTCCGGGGTGAAAAGAGTACTTACTCCAGATGCTTCTGAGTTGGTTCTGAAAAACTGCTAGCTGACACTCAGTGGTTGGTTTAACTTGGAGAAAATAACCACTACAAGGACCATTAAAAAAAGGAAAAAGCTAGCAATAAAGAACACATACTTTGTTAGCATCATCTGTGGTATTATAAGCCAAACTGAAAGATTGCTATGTCTACCCAGCTGGCTGGCCTTGGCATACACCATATTGCAAAGCAGAATAGCCAGTATTACTTGCATTTATGGAAGACTGTCTGAATGGAAGTGTCTGAAGGACCATAGCCACTTAACGTAGAAAACAAATAAATGCAAGCCATAGAACAGAAACGCAGGGACTCATGCCTTCAAAATACAGTAACAACATATGGACCAGAAGATAAATAATACTGTTTAAATTAAGATTTTGCTTTTAGACTCTCCAAAGGTCCAAACTTTATCACAGGGTGTATAGCTCAATGTAAAAATGTAGTTTGTTGTTTTGGTTTGTGAAGTTTATTTTGTTTTATGTGTGTTTTGCATGTGTGTGTATATTTGTACATACTTAAACATTTATATTGTCTGATTATTTATAGAGGAACACTAATTTGTAAATTATTAAATAGTGTGTGTGTGTGTGTGTGTGTGTGTGTGTGGGGGGGGGGGGTTAGAATCAAACTTCATCCTAGTCCTTTTCAAGCATGTATTTTGTATTTGTTATATAGAGTTATCTGTGGTAAAGTGATTTTTTTTTCACTCAAAAGCTCCAAATGTTGCCACTAAGCTTGTCTTCAGGCTTGCTGATATTGCATGCGAAATAATCTACAAGGAATCGCCTGATGCAGGACAGCATTTGGTGTTCTACAGTTTTACGAGTTTTCTTTGGAGTTTCCTGCAGCTGACACTGTCCTTGCAATTCATTGCAGAATTGTCCATGGTGAGCCTGTAAACATACAGTGGATCATACTTAGACACAGCTTCAGATTAAAAGGCATTTACCTGAAAAAGGCCTAATAATTTGACTCCTTTTGTTCTGTTCACCTGAACAACAAAACTGAGCCTCCAGATTGGTAAACCCAAGTGTGATGTCACTGATATTTGCACAATTTATAAAATCTGAGGTTGTAATTTCAAAAGTTAAAAAATCACTCGTGCAAAGTTGCTGAATGTTGCTGTGATCAGTGTGGACCCTGCCGCTCAATGCACAGGGTTAGTTCATTTGCTTCTTTAACTGCAGGTGAACTCTCCCTCTCATATATATATATATATATATATATATATAGAAATTATTCTCATTTCTACCTGTGCTCAAAGGTCAACATTCACACCTTATTCAATGAGTATTTACTGACCTTGTCACCTACTTTATATTGTGTGTGGACAAATGAATTAAGATTCAAGGGCCTTGGTAATGGAAAAGTGTTTTAATTTCCCCCTGACATTAAGATGTTGTGCCTCATAGGCATTTGGTGGCGCATTACTTGGCGCCTGCTCTCTGGCTCTGCCATTGCCCCCCATGTTCCACTTAAACACTTCAATCACAGCAAAAGATCAAAGGAGCTGTTAAACTAATCAAGTGGAGACACAAGAGATGAAACTCCCCCTGTATTTGGTGTTTTTCCTATTAGCACGCTCCCCCTCTCTCTCTCCCTTTGCTCCCTTTCTATAACCCTATTAACAAACACTGTAAATCTAAGCAGGAGGTTTGCTGGCTCAATTGTCTGCAACACATATAGAGCAAACAATGATCCCAAACAAATGGCTTGTGCATTCTCTAAAAGCTGCATTATTGAAAAAAGAGTGCGAATCATCTTGGGAGTGTTGCTCCTCTGCAGTGCTTATAGGGGACATTACCCATCATCCTCTGCACCAGGCACACAGTCCTGTGTAATACCTTTATACACAGAATGTACTTACAGCTATTAGTGGTGACAGCTCCATTAAAGCCAAGTGTATTTATTTCTGCAACAACCCGTATTTCCATCAGATTAAAAGAAGGCAGGTGCGTTCCCCTTTGTTATTAAATTCAAATGACACAAATAAAGGCATTGGCAGTGCTGATAAAAATGAAATGAGTGTCTGACAGTAATACATTTTTAGAATTTTGATCTACATCACCTCTCAGCTAGCTTCAGAGGCAGACCAGTGAAATATTTCTTTTTTTATAATAAGAACAGAAGACGAGACCTAAACTGAATTTGAAGCTGTGTGGTTTCATAATAAAACACTTGGAGGTTGAAGGACACTCTATAGCACTCCTTAAGAGTCCATACTCCAGCTTAGTAATTCCCCTGTACAGACCCGCCACCACTTTTCACCAGCTTTTAGAAGGCTGCCATATTGGATAATAACTTGTTATCAAGTACCTGAAAAACAGGTTTGTTTGGGAGAAAAGGTCACGGGGTGATCTTCTGCTTATTTTCCTCCAGAAGAAAACACTCGGAGAGCTAACCATCTAATTTGCTGTTAACTTAAAGAAAAATGTTTAAGAGATGTTTTTTAGAAGTAGATAACCTGTAAAAACAAGGACAGAAAAAACAGAAAAATAAAATGAAATAGAAATAAATTGTGCAACCATTTATATGTGAGTAATATCATTTTTATTCAGGTTCAGTAATTCTCATAAACTCCTGAGTGTTCTGCTACATTTAATAAAGCAGGAGATATGCTTTGAATATATTATTGATGCTGCAGGCCATTGCTCTCATTCACAGGAGCACATGATGACATCTTTAAACATTAGTTTTGAGAGCCTCATCAAGCCCAGACATATCATTTTTTCAACTGTGACCTATATACTGATATCTTGCGCCAACCTTGTAAGAATTCATTTTGGTTTAATTCAGAAGTGTAATGTACTGGAAAAAAAGGGTTAATTTGACAGGTCTTTGTATTTCAATCACTAATTAAGTTGTTTCATTTAGGAGCCTAAATAAAGCAAACAGTCAGTGAATATATGCTATTGCAGAAATAAATATCTGCAGAAGAAATGAAATGAAGCAATTAATGGCAAACAACAGAAACTCATTAGTTTAATGGGAAAATAACAAAATAGAATAGTGCCGAGGGTGTTTTTATGCCATTGTCCATTTGTTTGTTTTGGCTCATGACAAATGTGCCTGCATTTTTCTCTTTGTTCTTTAACTTTGTAATCACAGCTCAAGCATTTGCTCTTTTATTGAGTGGTGTCTAGATGAGATAATTCATTTCTGAGAATTTCAGTCATCCAAATATTGCATTCATACCTTTGAATGAAGGACTTTAAGGACACTGTCTTCCATTCTGAGATAGTGAAAACTAAGAAAAAACAATTAAAAAAATAACTGAGAAAAAACTAGAAGTGAAAGAAGTTTCAATCTGATTACAAAGGAGGGAAAGTAGCTCCTGACAAGGCACATAAACTCTTTGGAGCCTTGCTTTGAGTCTCCTTCTGCCAGTCCTTTCACAAGGAAGTTAATGATGCTGGCAAGAAGATGAATCACCTCAGACAGCACACAGAGCAGCACTGACAAGTGAGCACTGGCGAGTCTGACACCTGCAAGTACCAGAAGAAAGACTAATAGTCATGTCAGCTGCTACCTGTAGGAGTTGAGCTATGTCTCTCTGAGCTGAAAGAAACTGTCCCCATGATTGTAGGTGAAAAGCAACCTGAGGGATATGGCTCACTGGACTTTAACAAAACATTAAGTCCTGCTGGTCAATGAGAAGAAGTCCTGGATGACTTCTGCAATAGATTTCAAAGGTAGTTTAAGGAAAAGTACATTGTCATGGAAACTCCATTAGGCATTTCACCATATAAATATTTTTTAGCTGTGCTTATTAGACCATAGCACACAATATGGTGTCAACAAAATTAAACAGCCTCATAAATGAGACTTTGTTCACTTAGGATAGCTGAAACTTGTCTGTCAAAGGAGACTCCATAATAACAAGGAACAGTTTCTAAATGATTTAAAGCCTGACTTAAATTAGTATGTACTTTTCATATTAGTATAAAATAAGAGACTGTGGGTCACTCAATAATCTGCCTGCACAACTGTTTCACATTCAATAATTTACTGATATTAAATAGGTAGCATTTTCTAGGGAACTTTTGCCACCTTATCCCAACACACACAAGTGCCTTTTTTATATTATCAGTCTAAGCCTATCAGTGCATCTGTTTATGACGTTATCTCTCTCTCTCTCTCTCTCTCTCTCTCTCTCTCACACACACACACACACACACATATGCGTGTAATTAGCAGGTATGAAAGGTGTATATGTTTTGTCACAGCCTGCCTCGTAGACTTTGACAAGGCATGAGGAAACAATACCAGGTGGCGATTGAGAAAACGTGATGGTATGTATGAAAACACGATTAACCTAAAATAACTTGTATTTATCAGCAAGTCGGTAGTGTAAAGCATGTATGAATAGGTTGCAGTATATGCGGGAAGTGAAAGAAAAAACCCAAGGAGCGTGCTGTAGCACAGCTAGTCAGATTCTGAGAGAGACCACAGGCAGGATGGAGCATTTATCAGTGAGCACACCGGGCCAAAATGTATCTCAAACAGCCAATTACCCTCCAGTCAGCTCCTGCAGGACAAAACACAGCACAGCCAACCAAAAACAATGACACCTTGTGCTCAGGTAGCCTAGGGGTCTTTAAAGGGTATAAAATATTTTTGCAAAGGTGGTCTTTGAATGTGAAAACGAATACTTTCAAAGTGTCAACTATCAAATATGTATATAACAAATATAGGGTTTTTAATTGGTTGCATCATCCCTTTTGTTTCTTTGATCTTTCCTAAATTTATTTTGCATATCTATACTGGCAAATGAAAACGAACATCTTACACTATGTTTACTTTCCCACAGCCAGCTGCTGAGCAGTGTTGAAATGTCTTATTCATGCTCTGAACAAGGTCCCTACAAACCATTTAGCTGCATCAGCTCACTTTTGCCTTTAATTTGTATTTCTGCTATGACTTCCAAGAGTCATTTCTTATAGTATTCTAATAACAGAATAAAGCCTGACCCAAACTGAACCAACACAAGCATGAAACAGATTGTCAGAACCACTCTGTGACAATCCTGTTTTATCTGCATTAGAGGATGTCATCGCAGTTAAAATCACAGCAACATTTTAATGAGAAATTCCTTCATGTCATCTTTTAAAAGGGAGCCATTATCAAAAGAAGTAAAACAAATATGACAGCCTCGAGATCGTCCTTTCTCCCCAGACCCTCGTAAAGTCCCCACAGGGATGGCGTGATGTACGATTCAAGGCCAGCTCTGGCCCAGGGATGCTCCACTGAACCATGCTTTGATCTATCATCTGGCCTTCCCATATTAATGATGAGGTCACAGCGTCGAGGGTCATGGCATTGCTGATAAAAGCGCAAAGCCTGCTATTTGTTATGAGCCCAACTTGACTGATCATAACTCTTTTGATGAAAGGGGGCATGATTTCACACCCCCATGCTGTCACTCCCAAGAGATGCCCGTGTTCCTCATAATATAATGTCATTTGAGGATCCTAGTGAATGAGGCCTATCATAGGGAATGTAGAACTAAATGAAGTGGTTGTTATCACTCATAGGACAACGATTATGGTCTTCTGGGAATAGTTTGCAACTCCAACCCTGCAGATGCACACACGTACTTAGACATGCACTGTTGAAAATGTGTAAGCTGTGATTTGTATGAGCTGAAACTGTTGCTCTGATCAAAAAAGGCACGACAGAGGAGAACATTAAGTTTTATGGGATTTTAGAAATGTACGGTTAACATTTCTTCTTCCCCTCATTTCCATTTTTTGGGGGTTATTTACTTGCTTTACTTGAGACAGGTTGTAGTTTTTGAAAGTACTCAAAACTTGTTCATACTCATAATTTTAAGTGTTTTATGTAGAAGGCCAATATAATTGTATTCTATTGTATTGCCAATTTCATGATAAACATTTAGATAAATCATTAGCACTAGCGATTCATTTTTCATGGAAAACTATAGTCTGAAACAGTGCATCTGAGCGTATGATGCTAAACACAATAATGGGAGAAATGAACCTTACAAAGACTTATCAAAGCTCTGCAAACTCTCCTTATGAAAGCTGATCAGAATAAATTAGGTTCACTTCAGCACTGAATAAATTCTTATGAGATCAGGAAAGTCTGTGCCATATCCATCATGCAAGAGGCAAGTAAGACTGATTGCCTGTCATCTTATGCTTAATAAAAAGCAAATATTGGCTGTATGTATGAGTATTTGTGCAAATTGTGTGTTTGTGCTGTGACAAGCAGCAG
>VVHJ01038748.1:13094-25890 GCA_015107715.1 Tylochromis polylepis
AAAAAAAAAAAAACTTAAAATAAAAAAAAAAAAAAAAAAACTTAAAAAAAAAAAAAAAAAATTAACTACAGAAAAAACAACAGCAGTGGACTCACCAAAACATCCACCCATCTGCTCATCCCTAGTGTGCATGGTGTCCTTTGGTTCTTGGTCAAATCTGCCCGCCCTCATGCATAACGCCCAGTTTCAAAAGTGTGAGATGGCATTGGCCGATAAGCCAAACATCACGTAACTTCTTATAGTCTTGTACAAAAACACAGCCTATGGTGAAAATGTTGCACAATTAAGCCAAGCTGCAATGTGTGGAATATAGGATCCGGGAATTTAAGTTGTAGGGATAACTCATTTCTCTGTCACTGTTGCAGCATTTCTTAGTAAATGTGTTCGTCACAAGTCCTATAAGTTTACGGATACAAAGTAATATCATTACCTCTTTAATCTAATGGGCATTCAATCAATCAATACAAAACTTCATATGAAGATCAATCAACGTAAAATCTGCAACATTACATTAAAAAGCATGTTTACAGCCTGGTACACAAAACTATTTTGGCCTCTTTAGATTTTTCCCTGCAGATCAGCTCTGGGTTGGGTGAGGGTGGATACTGGTTTGACAGCTGTCCTGAAGCAGGCAGTTATATCCAGTTGGTGTCACCTCCACCAATGAGAGTCACTGAACTGGACCTCTCTGTATTCCTGGTGTTGTTGCCTTGTAGAGCAATTTAATAGAATTATCTGGAAAATGACATGAGATGCCTGCAAAGAAGCTTGGGCTTCAGTTTTGAATTGTTGAATTCTGTTTTTTTATTGGTCTCTCTATTTAGTACTAATTAGCAGTTATGTGTATCTTTGCACTGAACACATACTGTTTATGTTGACAGCTTGCTAACCAAGTGTTTAATATAACTTAGCACTCCACCCACTTGTCCTAATTTACTAACGCCTAGCTCCAAAAACTAATGTTGCAGCAGCCAAAATGCTAACGTTGACTCTTCAAGATAATCCAGTGGTCTAGAAACCAATGGATGACCTTGCAGTGTGTTATGTTCATCTTTTATATACAGTCGTACAAAAGTCCTTGCAGATTCTGGATGTAAAACCTCGCACAAGTCTAAAATAGAAATAAACTAATTTATACAGAAATAATGTGAACATTACACAGCAGCTGAAATTTGACAACCAAAAACTCAGATGTGCTGTTAAATAATGGGCCTTTCATGGATCAGTCATTGTAACCAAAACTGAAAAAAATAACAGAATGGGAAAGAAGCACCAGCCAACAATCGAATAATGACACATTTTCACTGCTGATCACAAGTTTCTCTTCTCTGCTCTACATGAACAGTATGAGCCAAGCTGGCAGTTAACCAAAATTCTGGACAGTCCTTTGTACTCTCGAAGCTGATTTGCTAGGTGAAATGACTTTCACAATCCACAAACCACTAATATAATACTTGGTTTTGTTTCTACCATTGCTCTTTCTAATGCTTCAGCTCAAGATATTTTATTTTATGTGCTCCCATTATCTAAAACTATCATAGGAAGATTTTTATAAGTTGACATTTTGTTTGAATCAGGCAAATGCAATTCCCCCGCAGGGTTAAAAGAAATGAGTAATATAATGTCAGTCTTGGTTTTATTGATAGTGCTATTTCTCTCCTATTTGCTGTCACTGTTAATGCCGTGTTTTGGGAATCTGAGGTAAACTTTTGAGCACGAGAGCTTCATTCAGAGCTGTCACTCAGCTGCCTACCGATTGCTTTTGCCTTCGTGTCTGTGGGAAGTAGAAAGAGGGGTGGGCGATTGTCTTTCTTATTCTCTGCAAACACACCTACTGCAGCTTTAACACAAAGAAATGAAAGGTCTAATTTTGGATCCAGCTTGTGTTTCTTGTGGGAAATATTTGATTTTTAGACCAAAGGGAAGAGAGTACAGTCTGATCTGATTTACCAGGACAATGCTTGTCACAGTACATTATTTACTTCACATGCAATTTTCCCCACAGAGCAATAAAAGAACATCAGGAGCCATCAAACCTTTAAACCCCATAACCCAAACAGCCCTCTCACATCAAGCAAATTGTTTTTTTGGAGTAAAGAGTTAATTAAAGCTAAGAAATATTAACTCGAGTTTTTTAGCATTAAATTGAGCAACGCAGACACTGTTTTATGCAGAGTTTTTGCTGTATTATCGCACTGCATGTGAGGCAACAGCAGATGGGAAGTGGTGGACTATTTGTGCTCTTGAGCTTGACGACAAACCAACAGAAACACACAGACAAAAGTGATGTCATTGTACAAGAGATGAGTGCAAATAGGGTGAAGATTAGGAGTGCATTTACAGACACTTGGAAACAGCTTTCTATGCATTTTCATGAAGTAATTTCAAGAAATTATTTCCAGAATTAGACACTTTGAACTGGTGAAACTGAAACGCCCTCTCAGAAAAAAGCCGATTAACTGTTATAGATCAGTGTCGTAATCAAGCTTATAATTTCAGAACTGCAGTTTGGCCATAGTGATGTATTTCTGCAGTGAGGACTACCAGTGGACATTTTTTTCTAATGGGTTTTTAAAATTTAAAATGTACACCTGCATCAGATGTTATGATGAGCTGGATTTGCATATGCAGAGATTTTAGGGCAACAAACATCAAACAAAAAGAGGTCCTACCTAGATCAGGTGGGGCTCTTGTGCTTTGTGTCCAAACTTCTAAAGACAGTGTCTCTGCGCTTCCAGTGTACAGTGTGTGACCCCCACAGTAAGCTGCTGCCAGCTGCTATTAAAGATGAGTTCAGCCTGTATTCCTCCAAGTCTCTGCGTCTGACTGAAACTTCTGAAGCTCCGTAGACTGGGTTACATTCCGTCGAGCATCGGCACTTGTTCTGAACTGATACTCCAAAAGCACACAGTGATATTAATGTCTATAAATAACTGAGCGTGTTGGTGTATCTGCAAACAGCACCTGCCACCAAGTGTTAGGACACACATGTGCTTGTCTTACTGTTTGATAAGCAGGTGACCATCTTCTGGTGGGTTTATAAGGCTGTTGTCGAGTTCCGGGCAGAGAAGTATTGCTAAAAAAGTCAGTGCTCAAATCAGCCTAGAAAAAAAGGGAATCAAGAGGACTCAAACTAAAATGAAGCAAGAGAACTTGAAATTGCACTACAAAAGCCCAATACACCAAAAACACTATCATGTTGGCCTTAAATCATATCATGACTTCTGATATTTCACAGACAGTTAGGCAGGTTAATAAATGATGAATTGCCAACCTCCACTATCAAGGCACCTGGAAACAGGGCTCCTTCAAGGTATCTAGATATATCCGAGTACAAAAAGAATTGTAGTGATCTTATTATAAATATAAATACAATACTATTTAATTATCACAGAAAATTATAAACTATGTATTTATATCCGCTATTCTAAAGAAATACTGTATCCTGGTAATATTTAAGAGATAGAAATTACCATTAAGTCCAATATAGCGACTATAAACCCACTACTGAGTATCACAGACACACTAGACGTCCCATTATAATGATAATAGGATATTCTGGATAAGTCTGACTTATATTACTACAAACACCTTAAACTAATAAGAAAAAAAAAATCACACAAAGTTGAAATTAGTAAAGTGGGAGGATGTCCTTTCAAAGGCCACTGCACAGGTAAATTCACAACTGCAGGCTTCACTTCACTTCACCAAAGTGCTGAATTTACCTTTAAGCTGACCCAAAAGTGCCACACCGGTAAGAGAACGGATGACAGTTATTAAGTAGGGCACTGTTCGTTATCTCGCATCTTCAGACTAATTAGTGAGAGGTAAAATGCAGGAAAACAAACACTCCCAAAGCCAGCTGAGTGTTATAATTTCAGACTGAGGCACTCTTCATCCTCCCCCCGCCTCCCCCTGGCAGCAGCAGCCTGCTTCTTGAGCACGGCAGCAGCGGCTGTTCCGCGGCGGGCAGTCCGGATGAGAGCTCCTCCTCCCCGGCCTCTCCCTGTCCTCTCTCCCCGCTGCCCTCCGCCCCGACCCTGCACTCGCAAATCCGGTGACCGACGGGAAATCCGCTGGGGCCAATTTCTCTCATCTTTTAGATGGTTTCTGCGATGGTTTCCTTTAGTGGGTGTCCCCCTTGTGCATATCAAAAAGAACTTGCCAAGGACGGATGGGTGAAAGCTAAACGCGTATCTGTGCTACGCTCTGGAGTTTAACGGCACTCAAAAGCTAAGGTGTGCACACACACGGGAACCAGCTGCATGTCTGGAGTTGCAGCCGTGTGTCCGCGTGCGTGTGAGGCGTGCGTGCGTGGGCGCGCGTCTGAGCCGATGTGCGCGTGAAGGAGCGGTGCGGTGCGCAGTAGGTCCGCCTTTCTATATGTGCAAGCTTAGCGAGGGCGCTTCGCTCTCATCGGACAACTCCAACATAAAGAGCAAGCAGAAAGAATTCAAACGGAAGCTTTGGTTTCCAAATGCAGGCGGAAATGTGTGGACAATCACCAAAAACACAGACCGCTATGGAATGAAAAGAGAGAGAGTGGCCAAGAAACAGCTAAGCGCCACTGAATAAAGTAGTCTAAAAACTGCAGTGCCTACAAACTGAACGTTTGGCAGGAGCTGACACGGGAAAAAAAAAAACACACAAAAAAACGAGGCTGTAATGGCAACTTAGTCCCTCGTAGTCCTTCCCACCAAACGGCGGTTCACCCTCAAGTAATCTGCCTGGCAAACGGTGGATGTTGTAGTGTCTCCTGGTTGGACGGAGATTATCCCGCACAGGTGGACAGCAGCACAGTTTAGGCAGGGAGCAGCAGTGCTCTGATGCCCTGCGCTTCAGTCTCTCTCGCTGCCTCTCTCTCTGTTTCCAGCAGTATAAAGAGAGAGAGAAATAGGAAAAGAGATGTTTAGAAGGGGTGGGGCTGCATGGTTCCCGACTGGGACCTGGAGTGGTTTCTCTCGCTTCCACACTCCCCTCTTTCTTCCTATCTTCCTTTCCCTTTCCTCTCTCGGTCTTTTCTGTTTACCTTTCACCTTCCGCTAACACACACACACACACACACACACACACACACACACACACACACACACACACACACGCCAGGGGCAACTGTGTGGGAAGCATGCAATATTATCACTCACATAATATACTGTATAACCACCAGTCCTGTACCAGCTGCCCATGCATGCTGTCACACACCCACGGGCAAATCATGACCAATCAAAATTAAAAATTGCACAGCTAATTTCTCTATCCAAGCCACACTTGACCCCTGCTGATTTCCAACAGCATGCTGTTTTTTATAAGTGCATAAACAAAGCCATCCATCCAATTATTTAAATCTACCAAGAGCTTTAATTTACTTCTCAACGTATCTGACTTTGATGTAGGCGACATTAAGTACTTTTTTTTTTTTATTTCACTGTTAATGACATCTCTGTTGATTGGGCTTTCAGCAATGATAAGCAATGAGCACTTTCAGAAGGGGAAAGGGTATCTTAGATCTGTTTCCATGACAACTGTGGGTTTGAAACAACTTTTTAAAGCACCGTTTTATTATGACACTACTATTGCTGTACTCACCACGCTAGAGCCCCCTTATCGCTGCTAAGATATAAAGGTGGATAAAAATAATGTGACCTCCATGCAGTTGATGCTTTTTTCCCCCACCTAAGATATCATGCAGTTTCATATCAAGAAAAAGATTAACATGAGGCATTAAAGATGTCACAACATATTCTGCAGCTGCTGTAAGAAGGTGGTTAAACTGGCTTTCTGAGGGTTTAACCTACGTCTCATCCCAGCACATCTGATCTTTAAGCAGTCACCAATCATTAGAGACACAGTTTAGGGATTCCAGCAAACATTTTCAGCTACTTTACCCCCCATAGTTCTCCTTTTCTTCTCCTCTCCTGTTGTCTTTTCCCCTCCCTTTCTTTTTCTCTTTCTCTGTAGCTCACACTCTCTCTAGCAGTCTGTCTGTCTGCTCTATAATTATTTCCATGGTTACCATTAAGGATGTGAAGCTAAGCCTGATGTACTATGGTAGTAATCTTTTCCTTTTCTCCTCCTCCTGTTCTCTCTGTACTCTCCCTTCATCCATTGCTTCTTCTTTTTCTCATGCTTCGTGGATCTCTGCGGCCTTCTCTTGTGCACATTTTTTTCCCGTTACCTTTCATTTTCTATGTGTCAAATCTGCTTAAAACCAACATTTAATTTGGAAGCTTTCACAACTCTGGTAAATGTGCAAAATCATACCTGTGTAATCCATATGTAAGCAAGTCAGGAAGTCAGCGTGTCCCAAAAAGCATTAATCAGACCACGTTCATACTGTTCAGCCTGTAGCGATGCAAGATAGTTTGAGGTTGTTGTTTCAAACGTGGCTCATGATGTTCTTAAAAGAGAAACAGATTTCTTTAGGTGCCGTTTCACCTTTTTTTAAAAAAAAACAAAAAACTTCAATAATATGAGATATTTTCCTCCTTCTTGTGTTAATCTTTAGACTTTCCCTATTCCTGCATGTGAGCATTGCTCACGAATTACTGTTGTAAAATAAGCCCCGGGATTCAGTGGGGGTGGGGGGTGGGGTGTTCATTTTTGAAACACGGGCAATCTGAGCTGAATCATCAATATAAGTGATGAACAGCTGTGCGAGAAAGTATCTGGTTCTTTGATAAAATGCCCAAGGCGTAACAATTACTACAAAGAAAAATTAAAAGAATAAAAATTCACTTTAGCTGATAGTTAAATGAGAACAACAATTTCTTATACATGCAAGATTACTAACAGAAGATGTCTGGCTTAGAATGAGGAATGGGAAACAGGAAACAGCTCTGTCCGAAGATACTGTAACTCCTCTGTGGTTCAAATACTTGACTTGAGTCCCGGACATCATGCTGGTAGGTCAGTGATTAGTCCTTAGATTAGTCCCTGGCCAAGCTGGAATGTCTATGCATTATCATCAGCTAAAGAAGATGTTAAAATAGGTAGGAAACATTAGCGTCTGATGACCTTCCTCGGGGTCATGGGATTGGCTTCAGCTCTCCGTGACCCTGAACCGGATAAGCAGTGAAGAAAATGGATGTATGGACACTGGACTCGAGTCACTGACCAGAGAAAAATTCAAATTCCCTACCCCATGGAAATTTGTTAGAGCGGAGGCAATGTCTTAATGAAGACAGAAACTGAGTTTAATAAATTGACAGTTCTGTCTAATATCAGTTTAATGACCTCTTAAAGTCTCTGCTGTTGCCTGTCAGCAATAAGACTCCAATAAGTAGCTCTATACATTTTGATCCTAAACACTGAATTCCCTCAAGGTGTAGCTGAAGTGTCGATATATCAGTGAAAATGAGATGTGGCAAAAAGCAACGGAAACAACTTTTGAGTTTCAAAATGTATACTTTTACATTTACACTTGCTATTTTGAGTGCATTCATACTCTCTTTAAAAAAGCGAGAACATTGCATGCTTCTTACCTTTATTGGTCACCAAGTTGGCTACGTAGCACAAAGACGAGACCACAAAACTGTTTTCAGGCTAGCGGAAGGAGGAGCACTAGAGATGATATCAAAGTTAACTAGCTATTGTTTGCACTGCAGATAAACACTCACTTTAGCTGTGTTGTGGCATTGTTTAGTGGTTACATGTGTTAAATTGTTCCCTACATTGTCAAAGGGTTTAGTTGTTGGAAGCAATTTTGAATAAGTTCACAAAAGACAGCACAACAGTCACTGTCAAAATTAATTTCTGTTAGTATAGAATTTACCATATTGGATTGGAGACAACTCTAAGCTTTAAAAATCCACAAAATCCACAAGTATAAAGCCTATTAATTGGAACGCCACCGTTTTAACACCTTGTCCTAATGTGCACTAATGGAAGACCTCGAAAATTACGTGACACTAAAAAGAAACAGCTCGAGGAACATTTTGTAACTAATTAAATTAAACGGCAACAGGTCAGCAGGTGTACAACAAGTGTAAAATACAGAGATCCACCAAACTGCAAAAACAAATTGTGGAACAATTTATGAATAATGTTCCTCAAGATCAAATTATAAAGACTTTGAATATTTCACCATCTACAGCACATAATAAATCATCAGAGGATTCAGAAAACATGGAGAAAGCTCATGAAAATCGGTAAGAACAGCCATGATTCTGCATGGAAATCACTACATAGGCTCAGGAAAACTCCCAGAAATCATTGTCTCAACACTCACTATGCCATCCACAAATGCAGGTTTAAGGTCTGGCACTAGGGATGGGAATCGGGTAGGCGTTCATTTCCCTGGAATTGTAGGTCTGCCCATTGATTCCGCTCATCAGTTCCACTTGCACTCACGCTACAATCAGCTGATTTCAGTTTTTGTGCTGAGGGAGGAAAATAGTAGAGCAGTAAGTGTGGATACGAGCATCCAATATTAATTTTATTTTTATTGCATAAAAGGACAAGCGCACGATGGTAAAGTGCAAACTGCATCCAGGACAGTAACAACT
Organism: Tylochromis polylepis; assembly: GCA_015107715.1. NCBI lineage: Eukaryota > Metazoa > Chordata > Actinopteri > Cichliformes > Cichlidae > Tylochromis > Tylochromis polylepis. Next base: position 21,599 of record VVHJ01038748.1, read on the forward strand.
GCATTATGCTGCTAACCCAACTTCAGCTCTTTGCAAGCATCTATCTCTCTATCACAACGAACTTCTCAAAGCTCACTGAAAATGGACTAATGCAAGGTGGAAAGCTGTTCTGTGGTCAGATGAATTGAAATTCTTTTTGGAAAACATTGAAGCTGCATCCTCTGAATTAAAGAGGAGTTCAAAAGCCTCCATCTTTGATGGCGTGAGAGTATAGTAGTGCCTACGGGACTTGGCAGTCTGCACATCTGGAAAAAGCACCATCAATGTCGAAAGGGTTGTAGACGTTTTAGAGCAACATATTCCCCAAGAAGATGACATTTTTTAAAAAAAAAATTTTTAGGGAAGGAATTCCACATTGCAAGACAATGCTAAAGACCATTTCTTTGCCTCAGAGAAGTCCAGGTGCTTAACTGTCCAGCCTGGAGTCCAGAACTTTCACCAACTGTAAACATTTAGCACATCAAGAAGCAAGAAATAAAAGTCCCAAAGAAGACGCAGGACTGTTGCAGGGACAATAAACAAAGGATCACACAACATTGCTCTCCTCAGTTGTTGTTGTTAAAGGAAGAGTGAATGTTACACAGTGGGAAACATGGACTTGATGGGAAACATGGAGAGATATTGCAGCGAATTAATTTCAGAATAATCTCATATTTTTCTTAAAACTGTACAATAGAGCAGAGAAAACATTCAATGTTTTCTCTGCTCTATTGTGACTAAAATGTGGATTTCTAAAATTTGCAAATCATTACATTCCCTTTTCATTTACATTTTACACACTGCCCCAACTTTTTGAAATTGGTGTTTTAGAAACATGTTTTTAATGTTGTTTACAATGTAATTATTCATCTAATTTGTCATTTATGCGCCCCTCTCATTATATGATATGGCTGTGCCCTTTTAAGCACAGATTTTATGGCACCTGACCGAACAATCAGTGTCACCAGCTGTTTATCTCAATGCACCAGCTCCTGGTATTCACATAATAGTACATAATGACCCATTTAAAAACAAATTTTCTTTTGCTGATTTCCCAGAAATTATTTTCAAATTTGAAGTCAACTTGTGTGGAGCCCTCAGTGGAAGAATAAACACCTGCAAAGCCACAACATGTTTTTTCTTCTTTTTTTTCTTCTTTGCATGTACTATCATTTGACAAAGCCAGACTAGCGTTTTCCCTATTTCCAGTCGATACGCTAAGTGACCAGGGTGCTGACAGTAGCTTCACATGACATGAGAGAAGGCTCATCTTCTTATCTAAGAAACAAGTTAGTATTTTCCCTCAGAAATATTTCTTTAAGGTCAAAACTCTGAAACTATCCCATCCCTGAGATTAAGGCTCCTGTGGATGGAAAAGCCCTTCTGACATTACTGCTCCATTTGTGAACCATTTTCCCCTAAGCGATGATAACTAAGGCTCCTCGGTATTGTAGTAGAAACAAAGGCTGAGTAATTAAACCTTATGCCCTTATAGTGTAACCCTAATATTGTTACATTATTCATGAGTGTTTCAATGTAAAGGGACACTATGAATATCGTTAAAGCATTCAAGTAGAAATTCATAGTAGTAAAAAAAAAAAGTGCTGAATCTGACCTCCTGAAATTCAATTAACTATTACATTATGACTACATTCAAAGGTTGGTGTCTTGTTAATTTGATTCTTAAATATAGATTTGAATGTATGCCTTCCTGATTGTACAGATATACCTGCAGGGTGTCAGCTTCTTTCCACTGGTAATTTTATAACATTTAGACCAGCATAAGTGAACTGGCTTTTCTTTGTTATGTAAAGTGACATATCAGAAGTTGACTGCATTTTAATAGAGACCTTGAATATGCCTTGGTGAGGGATTCCTGCAGTTTCTTGCTCTTTGTAACTCTGTTTGCTATCTGCCACTCAAGAACAAAGTCATGTTGACTCATTTCATTACTACGGTTGCCAAAGCAGAAACATATAATGATGATTTTTTATTTTTGCTTGACAGACTATTTGGAACAAAACACTGACATGGAAATACATTTTAGTTATGATAATAGACACATAAAGTATTCAGAGCCCAACTCTTGCGCAACCAGTCCTTTCTGAAGTCAAACGAGTTCATCTCATACCGCCATGTATACCAGACCTTCCCAGCACTTTCCTGTCAGTCCGAACTTGACCAAGTGCAACCAGCTCCAATTCCAGTTGAACTGCTGCAGAGCAGACACCGGCTCGTGTTTCAGATGGATAGATAACGGGAGGTTTGAGCTGACAGGAGAGGAAGGAATCAGAAGAGTTGTAACAGGAAACATGCTGTGACAGCCAGACTCCTGAAGGGCTGCAGGAGAAAATGGAGAGCTGGGAGGGGGGCTGGGTGTTGCATTGTAAGGAGTGCTACTGAGAAAGTCTTGTATTCTGTGACGGGATGATGGATGGTTGAGCAAGGAGGACAGAACCGAACATGTGCATAGTGCCACCTTACTGGGCCTAATGCCAAAGCATGGTGACAATGAGGTCTGGAGTATGCCAGACTGGAACAGATTGTCATGTGTACACAGCCATTTTTCTTACTTTTTACCTTTGTCTAAGTAACACTGAGTAATACCCCGATCAGACTGGCAGCACTCTGTATTCATTATTACTTGAATAAATGCTTTAAAAATAATCAGAAAGAAGATCAAAAAATAGCTTGAACCAAATAAATATTTGTCATTCGGAGTTTTGACTACATTATAAGTCATGGCAACACATTCCCCTCCACATTGGCATTTGCAGCACAGGGACTCAAAATGATGTTGCTGGGTACATTGGGACCCCTTGATGTGTCCAGGCAGGCCATATTGTTCTAACGTCAAGCATATGATGGGAGCCTGTGCAGGCTACAAGTTTTCTAAATGACAACAGACGCTGGAAGAACTTTATTTAGTCATGTTAAAAGTTTCTCTAGTGATTGTCATGACAGCTTGACAGTCCTTCAGTTTAGTGCAACTACTAAGTAAACTGAGACATTTGGTACAGATGATGTTTCCTCAAGTCAAATTTTTTGATTATCGTGTGAAATATCCAAGCTAGAACTAGACAGCCAACAAAATAAACATATTGGTCTTTGGTCTAAGGAGCTTGGAAAGAAAAGCATTTTGAGATCCCGTCCCAGACGCCTTAACGCCCACTCACATCATGGGCCATCAGATCTCAGGAAATCAAATGACAGGGTGGGACTAGGTTTCACAAGAAAAAAAAAGAAAAAAAGAACATGGTTCCCTTGTGGAACTCTGGCAGTGACCAAGACAAAAGCTCAGGTGTGGGAGGAGTTTGGTGAAGCCATGATGCAAGACCTTTGGTCAGCCCCGATGTGAAAGAATGACATTATGGAAACTAACTTCCTCTAAAGGATGGCTGAGTTTAGACTTAGACATAGTATGATTATTGGATTTTTAAATGTAATAATTTTTTGAGAAGTTGAAATACTGGGTCTGGTTTTATTAATCTTCTGACTGCTAGCAACAGCTAGACTGGGCAAGGGCTACTTATTACTTCCAGCTAGCCATCAATCTTGCTAAGTAAGTTAAATGTGTAAACTAACTACATTTGCGTTTGGAAGTTTTAAAGAATTGATAGTCTACAGTCGTGGCCAAAAGTTTTGAGACACAAATATTAGTTTTCACAAAGTTTGCTGCAAAACTGCTTTTAGATCTTTGTGTCAGTTGTTTCTGTGATGTACTGAAATACAATAACAAGCACTTCATACATTTCAAAGGCTTTTATCAACAATTACATGACATTTATGCAAAGAGTCAGTATTTGCAGTGTTGACCCTTCTTTTTCAGGAACTCTGCAATTCGACTGGGCATGCTCTCAATCAACTTCTGGGCCAAATCCTGACTGATAGCAACCCATTCTGTCATAATCACTTCTTGGAGTTTGTCAGAATTAGTGGGTTTTTGTTTGTCCACCCGCCTCTTGAGGATTGACCACAAGTTCTCAATGGGATTAAGATCTGGGGAGTTTCCAGGCCATGGACCCAAAATTTCAACGTTTTGTTCCCCGAGCCACTTAGTTATCACCTTTGCCTTATGGCACGGTGCTCCATCGTGCTGGAAAATGCATTGTTCTTCACCAAACTGTTGTTGGTTTGTTGGAAGAAGTTGCTGTTGGAGGGTGTTTTGGTGCCATTCTTTATTCATGGCTGTGTTTTTGGGCAAAATTGTGAGTGAGCCCACTCCCTTGGATGAGAAGCAACCCCACACATGAATGGTCTCAGGATGCTTTACTGTTGGCATGACACAGGACTGATGGTAGCGCTCACCTTTT
>VVHJ01038749.1:0-15278 GCA_015107715.1 Tylochromis polylepis
GCCCCACCCCCCGACACGGAAGAGGTCCAAGCCACCCCGGACCACGACAGAAAATCCAGCCACGCATCCCGGTACCAACAAGTACCCACAGCCCAGTGGGGAACGGTGGGGGGGGATGAACCACTCCCTCCATGGCATCTTCCACAGGGGCTAATGCTCAGTAAGCCCCAGATCCAGATCCAGGTCCAGGTCAAGCCATGCACCCACATGCATGGTAGTGCTTCAGCTTTTAGTGCTGCCGTCTCCAATCAGAGAAGTCATCGGATGATGATGATGATTAAAATCATAAAGAACATAAAGATAAAACAGAAGAATTTAACGCTGCAGTAAATAAGCTGAGAGATGAACGCTGCAGAGACGGTTCGTCTGCTGACTGATGGCACAGAGCAGGAAAACCAGCACTTGAATTCCACCTTTGTGGCTGCTGTATGTTTACGATGAGGGCAGCGTAGGGTGGAGAAACTGTGGTAGCAGCTGCAGCATGTGGGCCTGACGATCTGTGTGCCGTGCCGGTGTGAGGCTCTGTCGCATGCTGGGAGCCACAGCTGTTGGACCTGCACTGCTCTAAGCAGAAGGCAGCGTTCGCTTGCTTCATAACTGCGAGGAAACATTTTTCCAGTCTGCCCCGTTTGCTTCAAGTTCCCCTTTTTGTCATGAACGTGTCATAATCTGCTGCTGCTGTGAGAGATTCTGTAAGACAGGTGTGTTTGCCACAGGGGGTTTTCTCGTTTTTGAAAGTCAGAAAAGCCCACAGAGCCGTGAAGATGGGACAGTGGCAGCTACGGTTTTAGAGACGTTCACAGCTGTGCTTCAGCTGCAGGAAGACTCGGTTCCTCTGCGAGTCAGGAAGCTCGCTCTAAACCAGCAGAAGAAAATAAAAATACAAGAAAAGAAGACAGCTGACGAGACGAAACCAAAGCTCTTTGTTACTTCCTGAAATGCAGGCACCCGAAGCTGAATACTCATAAAAGAGACGGCGGGCCGCTGGTCACCGTCGCCACACAGATATGTTTCCCATTAGAGCCGGAAGCCAAAGCCCAGCTATTATTCTGAGGCTGGCAGCGAACAGTTTTCCATAATGTGCTGCGAGTCAGGCGCACGCCGCGAGCTCTCACAATCAAACAAATGTAAAGTCCAGTGAACATGGAGCCACCGCACTTCACAGCAAACTCAGAGCATGTTTCATAAGAAGAACTCTGTCTCATTGCTCTGATGCACCAGCTTTCAGTTTGCTGAGCTCAGCACACAGAGCTGCGAGTTTCAGCCTCAGCGTGTTCACACAAATAAGTCCTGAAGCCTGAAACGAGTCTGCAGTTTGCACTTCCTGTTCCCTCGTCTGGAAGCACTTTTTCTGAACCAATGTCTGTCATCACGCACGTCAGGCGCTTCCACAGCAGAAGATAGGCTAACAGGTGGATAAATGAGACTGCAGAAGGTGGGCGGAGCTTTAGAGGTGATGACAGTGAAGTCATGTGACTGTTTGCAGCCCTGCAGTGTTTATTTACAAAAATCATAAAGGTGCATCCTTTTTATGTTTATAGCTGAACAAAACATAAAAGCTATGATTTCTGTAAATGGATAACAGGCTTTATGGAAACATGTAAATACAGTTTGTGCACTGCTAACGAGCATGAAAGTGAATCTGTGCTGTGAGCGGCTTCATCCTTCAGGCTGAGCTCTGAGCAGCTCTCTGAGGATCTCCAGGAATAGTTCTCCAGGCTTCCTGAAGGACACTCACAGCTCTTCTTCGGATGTTTCTGCCTTTGTGCTGTTCTCTGTCAAGATGATCCGGCTCTGATAGAGTTCCCCCATGTGTTTCTGTCCTGGTGTGCTTTCACTGCATTAGCAGTGTGTCTGGATCATTGTCACGTTGAAACATGAAGCTGATGATAACCAGATGTTTCCAGATGTTATTTAATGGTGGCTCAAACTCTGATGGAAGTTCATAATTCATCAGTTTATCAAAGATCTCAACAACACTGACTGACCTGCAGCTGAAACCATGACAGAGGAAGTCCTGTTCCCCTTCATTAAGAACAGCTTCCTGACAGCCGCCCTTCACTGGGACATCGTCACTGGGACGTCTCTGATGAGGCTTCAGTGAGCAGTAGACGATCAGCTGAAGGTCCAGATCATCTCTCAGCTCCTGTGTCTTCTTCTTGTGTCCTTCACTTGTCCAGCCTCCTCAGTTGTTTTCAGCTGGTGCAAAAATACTATTTTTATGTCAAACTGTGTTTGTGTGTTTGTGTGACGGGCTGCTGGTAACAAAACTACGTTGTGTGTTATGTGTGGACACAACACCAGTCGTGCTTTATTGAGTACAGGTCAGAGTTCAGGTTTAACTCTGGTGGTCAGGTACGAGGACCAGACAGGAGTGAAAAAGCAGCCGATTTCCAAAGAAAGAACTTTAGATCCGTTGCTCATGAGCACTTCAAACATTACAACAAAGTGTGACTGCTTGGAAGTAAAAGGTAAAAAGATGAGGAGAGGCTCAAGACTTTTGCACAGCACCACAGCACTGCATGATAAAGCCGGGCGTAGCTTCTGTGGGTCACCGTCTCAGCTTTGGGTGACATCCAGAATGTCTCCACAGGTGCAGTCCACCAACAGGTGACATCACAGAGGCTCCTCCCTTTCCCCTGATTGGCTGCGAGCAGAAGCGTGAGGCCGTTCGCTGCCAGCTCAGCGTCTCGTGTCTCCAACGGTTTCTCACTGATTAAGTGGCTCCAAAAATAAAAGAGCAGATTCACACTTTAATCACATTTACAGGAAGGCAGCGTTTACACGGCCAGCTGCAAGTCACTGTTCTCTGTTCTGCTTCCTCTTTTTGTCCTCGCAGCGTGACTCTGTTCCCCTCACGTCTGTTTTCAGGCCGAGCTGCTGTGTGTTTTCACCTAGTGGACGTTAGAGGAAGTGCAGCCTGACACAGTCTGTGAAAGCACGATGGTGATGGTGTTGCCGTACATGAGCTCGACGTGTTGAAATGAGTGCCACGCCTCTGCGCTCACGCAGCCTGCAGTGGAGTTCCTGCTGTATTTCAACATGAAACCACAGTGGCGTGTTCCTACTCAGAGCTTCCTTTTTTCTGAAGCTGCGAGCGTTACAACAGGACGCCGTTACCACACGCGAACGGCCGGGTGTGCTCCATCGGTGTCCTCGGGTGTAGTGTCACCACGTCATGTCTGTCAGACGTCAGGCTGAAGCGACTCCGAGCCAGCGAACTGTCTGATAAACACATCGACGAGCTACAGCGGTCCCGTGACACCACCACCCCCACCCTGACCATGCCAACACAGTCCCGCAGCTTCCTTTTGAAATGATGGTCAGCATCCCCGTACAAACCGATTCTCCTACAGCAGCTTTGCATGACTCACTGCTTAAAATAATCCTTCTTTGTCTTTAAAACAAACTGCTTTGCTCTTTAAGCCCCGCCTACCTTTCTGCCGATTAGGTGACTTCTAGAGGCCTGCGTTCATTGAGTATATGCGCTCTTTGCCAGTATATTAGGTACACCTTCAGTGCTGCTTCAGTTCTTCGCAGCTCAGATTCAACGAGGCGCCGGAAACATTCCTCAGATTCTGGTCCATGATGACATGACATCATCGTGACATCATCACACAGCTGCTGCAGATGTGTCTGAATGTCGCAGCAGAAATCGAGACTCATCAGACCAGGACAGGTCTGCTCTTCTGCTGCTGCAGAGAGACGCTCAACAACAAATCACAGGTCTCTGTGCCTGAATGAGTCGAGTTGCTGCCATGTGATTGGCTGGTTGAATAACATTGTTAATGAGCAGCTGAACAGGTGTACCTAATAAAGTGTCAGAAAGCAGAATGTGTCAGACTCTGCACCTCACTATCAGTTTGGGAATGTGGACGTGTTCTTCTGGCACTGCAGAGGTCAAAGGTCACAGCGATGTCGATGCGAGCGAGAGAAGAATGAGCAGGAAAAGCGTGAGATCAGAGGTTAAAGCTTCCAGCAGCAGTGAGCTCAGCCGACCTCCACCCATACGGACTGAGGGGAGGGTGGGGTTGGCATCCCCAGAGTCTGGGCTGAGCCTCGCTCTCCGCCCACACATCTGGAGAGCGTCTGCAGGCAGGCTGTCGTCAGCGCCGTTGGTCCTCGAGTGTTCGATGTCAGACCACGAAACTGAAACTTTCACTGATAAATAAACCACAGAGAGGCTGAAACGCCTCAAATGACTGCGAGCAGCTGTGTTTTCATCCAGATTAGAAGCACAGCTGGAGACGGCCTGCTTCCACCTCTGCTGGTGTGTGACTGTTATTACTGTGGTGCTGACTCGTGTCATTTAACCAACAAAGAAGAAGAAGAGAGCAGCACATCATCGCTGGGCTGAACCCGGATATTTGGATATTTGTTTTTGGTGTAAATAAAGTCTCTGATTCACCTCCATCTTACTAACAGTGTGACTCTTCACACCCCTTCACTGCTTCCAAACAGAACACAGACACAGAATGAAAAACATGAAACATCCTCAGAGCGACCAGAATGACCTAAAAGATGCAGAAACAGCCAAACGGACGACAGCACAGAGGCTGAAAACGCCTCACACTGTCAGCCCAACAAAGAAAAGCTGTTTCCATCCTCTGCCGTGCTTTTGACCAGCGAAGAAGACAAAGATCTCGTTGTTGTTAGAATCACGTTTAAAATGGTGATAAAACAATAAAATGTGATGGTTTTTGCTGCTCTGACGTCAGGAATGTCATGGACATGCTGAGGTCATCATTCCTGCTCTTTTCTTCTTCGTTGGTGGCGCTGCTGTTTTTCTCATAGACTGTTTTTGGAGTTTGTGTCCAGAAATCAGAAGTTCAGACTCGATCAGGAGGATGTGCCTGTGAAATGAATGTGGGTGTGGACTGTGGGCAGCACCTGGTGACTGTGGGGAGGAAGAACTCCCTGGTAACAGGAAGAGGCAGGGGGCGTGTGGTAAGCAGTCCTGGATGATCTCTGAACCTGATGCTCTAAAACCATCGAAGGACTCAGTCACACAGACCTGGAGACACGTTCTCCCAAGCACTCGCTGCTTTTTAAAGGGGATCTCCAACATAAGACCCGGGGGCCAGAAGAAGCCCGCCGAAGGGTCCAGTGAATGTTACAGAGTCATAGTGTGTTCAACGTGTGAGATTTTGTTTTTATGGGTTAGTAGAGACTAGTATTACTGATCAGGTGTGTGTGTGTGTGTGTGTGTGTGTGTGTGTGTGTGTGTGTGTGTGTGTGTGTGTGTGCAGGATAACGTCTCTGCTTTGCTTAGAGACAGTTTCCTTCTGCAACAATCATTTCCATAAACACAAATACTGACCAGGACAAACCGCCCTCCTCTCTCTCTGCAGGCAGATGATGGGACGTCACGTGTTTCTGAACAAACTGTGTTAACCGAAGGAAAACCGAGGAGTCTCTGACCGCTGGAGCCACACCAACTAGCCAATCAGAATCTCTGAAGGTAAGATCATAAGTGTGCTGGTGCCGATCTGCAGGTACGCACTTTCACACGTGAATGACAAAAACAGATTCAAGGCAGCCTAATAGAAGACAAAAAGGAAAGAATAAAGATACAATCTCACCACAAAATGACAAAAAATAACCTAAAGGAGGAAAGAATGATGCAAGACAGAATAACTAAGGTGAGCAAAGTTTTCCCATAAGGGACTCAAAACAACCTCTGAGTGGGCAGAAAAGACCTGAAAAAAACAAAAAACAACCACAAAGAGACAAAAAATGAAAGAATAAAGACACCAAGTCACTGCAAATGAGCAAATCACAACCTCAAGAAGGAGAAAAGAGTCCATTTATTCTTTAATGTGAACTTCATGTGTGAGAAAAGATGAGGTAACCTGCACTCAGCAGTCAGCCAGCAGAGCTGCAGGTCGTTTCACATCAGGTCGGCTGTTTCTGTGCAGCGGGTGGTCTGACGATAACACAGCTCCGCTCACACAAACTCACATTTCTGTCCTCCGTAGGTCACCGAGGGGTCAGAGGTCAGAGGTCATCATGCAGACTATAAAGTGTGTGGTTGTGGGTGATGGTGCTGTGGGGAAGACGTGCCTCCTTATATCCTACACCACCGGAGCGTTTCCCAAAGAGTACATCCCCACCGTGTTCGACAACTACAGCAGCCAGGTGAGTGCTCGCCCGCTTCCTGTCAGCAACACGACCCTGACCTCCGGAGGATTCCCGAGTGTTTCTGATCACCAGGAGGGGCGACTCCTCTGTGGAGTCACCATGTGGCTGAGTTAGGCAACCAATCAGTGAAAGTAAGAACAAAGCGAGTCCAAAGACGGGCCTCGAACTCGCGTGTAACTGCACACGACATTAGCGCGGCGCAGCAGCCATCATCGAAGGCCATGATAACGATCAGCTGCAGGCTGGCGAGGCCGCCTGCAGCTGCTGCGTATGTGTCCGATAACAGCTGTTAATCAGCTGATTAACAGCTGATAAAGGACTGCCAGCACACTCAAATCTATCTATAGTAATACTGTGTGAGTATTACAGTACTGTGGAGTACCACAGACACACACTCACACTGCCTCCACCTTCGAGGTGGAGCGGGTCGTCTTTTCCTCTCCTGCTCCAACAGCTCATGTTAAACACGTTTCTGAAGCTCAGGCCGCTGGTTCTGTGTGATGTCATAGAGAGCAGGTGGTGGTAATGTGGTCATCATGTTTGTGAGGGGCAGCCAATCAGAAGAAACAGACCTTAGAGGGGGCGGAGCGGAACATTTTCTTGCACCATTACATGAGCTCACGTCGTCAGTCGACCTTAAATGTGACGATCACAGCTTTGAGCTTTCAGTTTGTCTTTACTCTGTGATGTGAGCTTCATTGAGTCTGAACCAGGTGACCGTAAAGGTGAAGACGCTGTCCTCGCTCTGCGCCTCGCTCCGCCCCTCGCGTCCTTCACACTGAAACCGTCCAGATAGAAATGTTCACGTTTTTATTCCTGCTGGTAAAAGTAAAATGTATCACCTGGAAAAAACAAACAAACCTGAATTTGAAATCAAACCGTTACCAAGAAACGAAAAAAGGGCGGATTCATTTGCATCCACCTGCCATCCACAGGGTGTGTCCGCCCGACACACCTGTGTGCTGGTCAGAGGTCAGCTGTGTGAGAACGCGGAATCCACCTGTGTCTCACCTGTGCGACAAAAAGCTGCTGTGGAGTCGACGTCCAGCAGCTCTCAGTGCGTACAGGAAGTCACAGCGACGCTCACTTCCTGTTAGATCAGATCCCGTCTCTGTGGAGCGTTATCAGAGCCGTAAATCAGTTTGTACACATCAGGACGTCACACATGAGCCAGGAAGAGCCAGGTTCTTGTGCTGCATGCAAATTATATACAAATAAAGGGGAAGTTTGGCCTTGGCCACACCCCCAGTGCCCCCCAACACACACACACATATCAAAGCTGAGATCTGAGACACAAAGTAACAAAAACACAACTGTGAAACTTTCTGTCTTAAAATCAAACATAACCTGACTCTGTGTGTGTGTGTGTACCTGCTCAGGTGACAGTGGACGGGAGGATCATCAGCTTGAACCTGTGGGACACGGCGGGGCAGGAGGAGTACGACCGGCTCAGGACGCTCTCCTACCCGCAGACCAACGTCTTTGTCATCTGCTTCTCCATCTCAAGCCCCGCCTCCTATGAGAACGTCAAACACAAGTGGCACCCAGAGGTCAGGGGTCGACTCGTCATCATCTTTACAGGCTTTCTGTTGGCTGACAGGGACGGACAGACGGACAGCTTTTTGTCACTCATGCACATTGAAGCCTCAATTTTAGCATTTCTCCACCGCCATGTTGTTCGAGAGGGTCGAGCGCTAATTTATCTGCTAATGCTAGCTAGCTTGGTTGCATCACACAGACAGATATCTGCTGATCAGTTCTCAGTAACGTCCAATCAAAATCCTAGAATTTCATCAGAACTGGAGCTCAGCCTTCGTGCACGGCCTGTTAGCGTGATTAACCGCACAGCAGTCATTTTATTGGTCAGATCATTTTAACTTGAAGTAAATTTACCTGACCAGAACATGATTTTAGAGAACACCTTCAAAGTAAAAGCCCTGAGGAGTTACCAAGATTGCTTTTAGAAAGTTAAAATAGTTCAGTTTTTATTTACTAAAGGGACAAAGCAGGCTTCCACAAACTGACCAATCAGAAGAAAGCAGGGTTTTTTTAAACTTGGGGGTGAACTTAAGGCCCAGTATGAGATAAATAAGACTTGTTTTGAACTGTGAATCATGCAAAGCTACTCTAGTGGAGCCCAAGCATAAAATCAAAAGCTTTTTCCTGAAATAATCAAAAACAATAATGACCTTTGCTCTCGTCACCAGGTGTCCCACCACTGTCCCGGCGTTCCCATCCTCCTGGTCGGCACGAAAAGCGACCTCAGGAATGACGCCGAGATTCAGAGGAAGCTCAAGGAGCAGAACCAGGCACCAGTCACCCACCAGCAGGGCGCTGCCCTCGCCCGCCAGATCCAGGCCATCCGCTACATGGAGTGCTCGGCTCTCAACCAGGAAGGCATAAAGGAAGTGTTCACCGAGGCGGTGAGGGCGTACCTCAACCCGCAGCCCACCGTCACCAAGAAGCCCTGCGTCCTGCTGTAGGACCCGGAAACAACGACGGGTTTGAGTTGGGCTGATGTTCGTTTAACTGCCTGAGAGACTGGACGCAAAGTTTATGTTAAAGATTTTTGTGTTTGGTTAGATTTTTATCTTTTAATTCGCAAAAATGAAGTTTTGAATTAAGGAAGAGCTGAGAGTTTATCAGCCTTTGTTTTTTTCTGACGCACCGATGAACCACGCCGGTCTGAAGGGCGGGCGGTCCATGACCGCCACGAGCACGAGCAGAACCTCTTTAAGGACCACCAACCACAAGCACCATCCTTACCTCCAAATTTTACAGAAATGCCTGCAGCTTAAAGGTGTCATCACATTAGTTTGACACATTTCCTGTCTTCACTTTTTCCATTTTCAGGCCCAAATGTTTCCTCGGTTTCCCAAAAGCAAAGAAAACTACATTAAAAATGAGGCTTAAAATGGGTCATCGGGTGTGGAAGCGCTGGAGATGGAGCATTTACAATAAAATACATGGAAATGTTTGAAATTTTGTAAAAAAGTTTGAAATCGCCATCAAATATTTATGATTAAAGGAAAACAATCGAAGTTAATGAAGCTTTTGTTCTCCATTTATCTGCCCTGGTGGTGAAGTCGCTTCAGAACACCAGATTCAGTTTCTGACACAGCCGAGGCAGCAGGAATGATACCATTATGATGAAGTGCAGTCTGTGACTATAGATGAATACAAACCAGACAAATTGACAAGACCGAGTGACAGCTTTGTGCACATCGCAGCAAACAGGAGCTGCTTTAACGGGCGCCGTGACAACCAGAGCTCAAACAAAGGCTAAAACTGCGTGAAGATGGTCTGAGGCTGACGGGCGGGTCTGACAGGAAGCTGCTCTGGTGGAGCGCCGAGCTGATCTGCATAGAAAGAGGAAGTTAAATATAATCTTGTTATTGATACTGAGAATTTACTGTCACTGCACGCGCACACACACGCACACACACACACACACACACACACACACAGAGTTTATATGAAAGCTTTCACAGGTCATACTCTGCTCCTCGTGTTCATATAAACTTTCAGAGATGAAACAAAGAGCAGCTGTGCATCACTCACAGTTCATAATAATCCTTCTTTATCTCATACCAGGCCTCCAAGCTGTTATAGCTCCTCCTTTGTTCATACTCATATCTGATTCGTTTCCCCCAATGTGACATCACACGAATCCAAAAGTAGAAAAAAGTGTGTGATTCATGCAGATACACAACCTCATTATTAGAAATGTTTCACATGAAAAGAAAAATGTGACAAAAGTGATTTGACAGCAGCGCGACGACAAACTTCAGTTTCTCTGGATTTAGTCTGGAGTCTGTTTTCCTGCACACACACATGCACACTCACATATGCACACACACACAGATACACACAAATGTGATTGTTATCGTCTCTGTTTCATTCACTGTATTTTATCTAAATGTGCTTCCTGCGGTAGGTCGGCTGCCGTTTTCTTAAAAACAAGCGCACACACGAGGTGACCTTTCACCTTAACGATGACAAAAGGAGCATTTTGTTAATGCTGCTGCTGGTTTTATCCTGGCCAGCAGTCCTGACACAGAAGTAAAGTCTCAGGTCACCTTAATTCATAAAAGAGAAGAAAAGCGAGTAGAGCATGTTGTAAAAGAGGAAGGTTTCCAGTTTCCCATCACTCCCTGCACAGCTGAGGGTTTCCTCTCCGTCCTCATCATTTATTCAGAGGCTGTTTCCACTGAACTCTATCAGCTCTTTCCCATCAGCCTCAAAGGTTCAGAGGCAAAATGTAAAAAAACGTGCATAAAATCAGCAGCACAAAGGTAACACGGCTATCAGTGATGCCTGTTCTGGTTATTAGTTAGCCTTCTACGATACTTCTGCTCTTTAACTTCCCCTAATGCTAACTTTAAACGTGCAGCTCAGCTGTGACGGTAAAAGCCGATTTTAGCTCCACGACGGCGTCATGTGAAGCGGGCTTGTTGTTGTTCAGGTAAATGAATTCAGAGGAAGTGAAGTTAATGAATGACCCAGGGACAAACAACTTCCTCAAATGATGAAAGGACTGTTGTAGTGACTGATCGTAGAATAAACAAATCACAAACACACCGAGGCCGCGTCGCTACGAGGACTCAGCAGAGAGGTTCGGGGCTTCCTGCTTCAAAGGTCCCACCAGAGCAACAATAAATACGCCTGATTATTCAGTTTACAATGGTAAATAAATGTTTACACACATGAAATATAATTATCTCTGACATCCACCCAGACCAGAGACACCGCAGCCTTTTATTTCCCTGCAGAATCTCTGAATCATTGAGCCCTGATAATGACACACTGAAAAACAGCAGCTAATCCTGCTGCTTTGAATCTGAACTGCACTAAGCGATTAGTCTTTATTATTGGGACCTCCTGCAGCTGCCAGGAATTGTAGAAATTCACTGAATTCAGTTTATATAGCACTAATTCACAACAGCAGCTGCCTAAATGACAGTTTAAGGAAAGGAAAAGAAATCCAAGTACCAGACAAACAAGAGGTACATAGAAAAACACAAATAATACATCAATTATTTAGATTTAGAAGTATTACTCAAAAAATGTTTGAAATAGCTCACTAAAGTGTGGCTAACAGTTCATATTCTAATAAACAAATAAAACTGTTAGCTAAACATAAGCGCTAAAATAGCTAAAAGTAACACGATAGCTAAAACTAAACTTAAACTGATCATCACTTGAAAGTGAACACTAAACATAAAGTTTGGATAAACAAATTAAGTAGTTAGATGCTAAAAAAGTGAGCAGCTAGCTGATTTACAAAGAAAATGTCAAAAATTATTAGCTAACATTAATAAAATTGCTAGCTAACACCATGAATTCCAGTAGAATTACAGAGAAATAGAAAAGAAAATCACTAGAAAGATATTAATAAGCTTTAAATTATGAACTAAAAGTTTACAATTACTGTCTGAAAATATGTAAACTGGAGGTAGATAAAGTTCAGATAAAAATGAAAAATTAGCAACAGTTGCTAACAACTAGAGGAAAAGGTTGGAAATTACTAGCATAAAATAGTTCACTAAAAATTAGATTTATTGTTTAGCTAAAGCAGCATAATGAATGTGTGTAAGTCAAAGCAGCGCTCTGAATATGTGAAATTTCATGGCTGAATAAACTCATAGATGATTGGTTGGACGTGGTGACTGAACATGATGACTTAAACAGAAGAGTAAAGTCGTGGTTGTCATGTTTAAAATAGTGACAGTTGGCTAACAGTAACAGAGAACAGTGAACTGAAAGATCCAGGTAAGTCTAAATTAAAATATTTGAACATGAGGTGGATGAAGAAGGGTTCCGTGAGTCCATCTGACTTATGAAGGGACCAACACCATCACCGAGCTCAAAGGCACGTCCTCGGACCGTTTGGACGTTTCAGTCATCGGTGACTCCAACTCTGACTTAAAGATGCTCACGTCCATCTGCACTCTGCTAACACGACATCAGAAAGTGTGTTAGAGACGACGAAGGGTTAAAGAGGCCGAGCTCTTTCAGGATGTCGTCTTTTCCTCTGGAGCGTCTCTTCATACACAGGGAGCCACTTCCTCTTCCTGTCGAAGCTTTAAGACGTGATCCTGCAGTTTGTTTCTTTTCAGGCCAAAGCCGTTCCTCTGTAAACTGTCTGGATCAACATCTTTGTAGCTGATAAAGCAGCAGCTGAGACCATAAACTCATCAGGGAAATGTTACTTCAATTCAGTTTTATTTATTTAAATCACAACAGCAGTGCCTCAAGATACTTTATATTGTAAAGTAGAGACTCTACAATAATAAACTGAGCTCAGAGATCAGGTGAGCAGTTTTAAGGCTCTCTGACCTGGAAGCTACTTCCATCACTATCTACAGTCTGTGGTTACAGATCAGGTGCGAGCCATGTTCATTTCCAGGTCCAAACTCTGAAGAACTGCTGAGTGTTAAAGAAAGTCCGTATTTCTTCAGCTCCAATGACATGATCTCCAGCTGTGTCAGTAAAGTTTGATATCCAAGTGTCCACGAAAAGCAGATTTACCAGCGGTGTTTGTCCGTGAGGTCAGGATAGCTACAGAGCTGAGGTTAGGTTCATGTAAATATGTTAGCGAAGACGTAGGACGAGGGTCAAACCGTTCTCAGTAAAGGTTCCTGTTGAGACAAACGCCATCACACTGAAGGAAGAAGAGGCTGAATATGGGCCAAACTTCAGCAGAGAGAACGACTGAGATGATCCGTCCCTCTTATCAGACTTTATCTTCACATTACACTTTACTTGCCAATATTTTTGAGGCCACAGGGGGCGCTGCTGAGCAGAAATGTTAAATCCCAGCAGGTCAGACAGGGTTCCAGCCTGTCAGCATTTTACTGCCTTTATATTTAACTTCACATTTACTAAAAGTAAAGCAAAGAGACTCGAATCAGCAGAAGAAGAGCAGAAGAAGAAGTTGATGATATCAGCATGCCACTTCTTGTTTTCCTTTATTAATCAGTGAGAAGGATTTATCGGACCGTGACTCACACCCAACATGCCGCAAACACCAGGGTGAGCCTCATGACTGCAGTGACTCACCAGTGTTCCCAGTATGATGGACAGACACCGTCACCCAAACTCTCACGGTACTTCTTTCTTTGCGTCAGTGATTCAAGGAACATGTTTTGTCTCCTCAGCGCCCCCTGCTGTGCAGATGCTGCCTTCGCAGTTTATTTCTAATGATGGAAACGACTCATATCCCAGAATGTTAAATATTATAACAACAGACTGCAAAGATTTTCAAAGCTCATAAACTCACTGTGAGAGCCCTGAGATAACATCGAGATCTCTGAGGTCTACTGAGCAGTGCTGCACCTCTGTCCAAACGCAACACAATATCAACGCATATTAAATATTTAAACTGAGAAAGTTTTAATAAAACTATGAGCTCATTTTAAATTTAATGGTCTATAAAGTAGGACAGGTCCATGTTTCCTCTGTAACATCAGTCTGTGAGCTGTTCTGGTCTGATGGAGGATTCCAGCTGCTCAGCAGTCCTGTTGTTGCTTTCATGAAGTCATGTGACTGCTTTGGTCCTGTCAGAGAGAGTGGCTTTAAGATGGGGCCTGTGGGTGCGCTTGCCATCAGCTGTTACCTGTTTTGTTTGTGGTAGCTTTGTTTACATGTGTTTTCTTCAAAAGTGTCCTAAGCTCTTCTGGTTTAGGACTTCCAATCACTCCTAAATATCCGAGCCACCGTCGAAAAGCAGTCCCGCACGGCCCAGGATGTCAGGAGTTTGGTATGGACAGCTACGTGACTTAAGAGTGTAGTCTGACTGTAATACCTGCGTTCCTCTGACACAAACACAGCTGAACAAAATCTAAAAATAATGCTGAAGGTAACAGAAGCTGAAAATAAAGATTCAAAATAATAAAATCTCTAAAACAATAAAAGCGCAAACACCGGAAACCACCTGGAACAGAAAAAACTAAATCTAATAGAAAAAAGTGTTAAACTATTATTCCTGGGACATTTAACACACTTTTCATGAGCACATTAAACTTCAGCGACCTGTGGACTTCATGAACTCTGCTGTTCCTAATAAACTGGTTTATTTCAGGACTTTTCAGGAAGCTCACTGAGGCTCATTTCACTGTCAAATCACAGCAACACCTGCTGAGCTTTATCCAGTGTGAACCTAATTTATTCTCCGTCTACCTGCTGATGATTAACTCGCCTTCGGCTCATTTATATTTCATATTTTCATACATCTGTCTGCTGCAGGAGGCGCCTCTGAGCCCAGTGAAAGGGTTCATCGTCATGGTGATAATAATCTGTCCCACAGCGTTTCTGCAGAGTTCACTGACTTACGTCAAAGGCGGACATATTCACCCTGACGTCATCAGGTTGACTTAGCGAGCCATCAGTCAGGAGGTAAACCATCTCACCAACAGAGCCATACTTTACAAATGAACACAGATAAAGTTCAGCTTGCAGCTCGGATGGAGGTCAGAACCTCCAAATCTGAGGATGTGGTTCTCTGCTTGGAAACATTTGACTGCTCCTTCCCAGTGTCCTGGGACTCCATAAGGACACTAACAAGCCACATGAGGATGTACAGGAGGAGGTTTTGATAGTTTGAAGTGGCAAACCTCCTCCATAACCATGTGATCCTCCTCAAGTAGTGCTTGAATCACAACAGGGACAAAGAGGACATATGATTGCACTCCCACAACCACCTCAAGTGCCAAAAGAACCTACCAACTGATCTTTTAAGGTCACCTTAAGGTCTACTAGGACTTTGTAAGTACACAAGAAAGACCCCCAGTAATATCAATGATCTCGACCAGTCACGGCAGATGGCCGCCCCTCCCTGAGCCTGGTTCTGCCGGAGGTTTCTTCCTGTTAAAAGGGAGTTTTTCCTTCCCACTGCTGCCAAAGTGCTTGCTCATAGGGGGTCATATGATTGTTGGGTTTTTCTCTGTATGTATTATTGTAGGGTCTACCTTACAATATAAAGCACCTTGAGGCAACTGTTGTTGTGATTTGGTGCTGTATAAATAAATAAAATTGAAATTGACAAGGCCACAAGAAGGGTAAATAGAGCACATGTAAGCACTCTCAGAAATTCTTGTACCAACCTAATGTAAGTGATCACCACATTCTTGTCTCAG
>VVHJ01038750.1:0-12977 GCA_015107715.1 Tylochromis polylepis
AAACTCTATGCGAAGAAGATGTGTTGCACTGCATGAGGCAAATGGTGGTCACACCAGATACTGACCGGTTCTGAGTCCCCAGACCCCCAATAAAGCAAAAAACTGCACATTCCAGGGTGGCCTTTTATTGTAGGCAGTATAAGGTACACCGGTGCACTACTCATGATGTCAGATCAGCATCTTGATGTGGCACACCTGTGAGGTGGGATGGATTATCTCAGCAAAGCAGAAGTGCTCACTATCACACATTTAGACTGATTTGTGAACAATGTTTGAGAGAAATGGTAATATTGTGTATCTGGAATGAATTTTAGATCTTTAAGTCCATCTCATGGAAAATCGGAGCAGAAACAAAGGTGTTGCGTTTATATTTTTGTTGAGTGTATGTGACAAATACATAATACTACATAATACTTTCAACTTGGGTTCCTGTGGCTGCAATTCTCTGATATATTTTATTAGCCCTTACTGTCAGCTTGCTAAACATAAGGATACCGCTCAGGTCCTGATGATTTAGTCTTGTTTGAACAACTTCTGAATATTGTGGGGTATTTGTTTGCTCTTTTTTAAATTATTTGTGCAGTTCTGAGGTAAACCAAGTATTTAAATATAAGAATGTTTAGTTTAATAAAAAGCAGATTTGATAGTTCACTTGAAGTGGATTTCAGATTCTTATTGCTCTTTCTTGCAGAATATATATTGGATGGGTGTTACAGGTGTTTCGACACACTTTCACACAGTATTTCATGTACAGAAGTATGATGGAACAATACAAAATATATAATGATCATGTTTGACCTATGAAATCCGTAACTTTATAAAGAATTGCAAGAGACTTTGATATTTTGCCTTTAACTTAAGTAATGTGTGTCAAGAACTGGGCATAGGCAGGGCTCCATGTCAAAGTAGAGTGTTTTTGTTTACAGTGAATAATAGCAGTTTTAAAATGATCCCAGACTCTCTCTCAAATCCAAACAAAGACTGTTCACCGCTCTGTGACCAGGGATTCTCCAGGTAAACCTCAGCACAGGGAAAACTCTGGTATCCCTCTCACAGATATGTGGGAACATTAACTCAAGGCTTGGAACTGGATTGCACTAATTGTTGGAAAAAACAATCCAGGGAGGACTGAAGAGCTGCCACTCCCTTAAAAAGAGGTCACAATGAGGACATCAGGAACAAGTACATGATTAAACCAGGTGTGTGGAGACACCAAAGAGTCCTGCTTCTGCACCAAAACCAGAATATGCCCACAAAAACGAGCAAAGAGAGAGCGGCAAGTCAACTTGTAAGGACAGAGGGACTGTGAGAATGTGGGTTATCAAGATTCTGATGTATTATCACCCCCAAGAATTTTATTTAATTTTATTTATAAATCATTATGATTTATATATAATGACAGATTTCAAAAGTAGGTAAATGGTTTCACAGTACATTTAATGATGTTTTTGATGAAATCCTTGTCAGTCCCATCACAGTGATTTGATTTCGTAGAATTAAATGATGTCACTATATGGATAATTTCCTCTTCATCTGTTGCCTTGTAAACATTGAGTTCGCTACACTTATATTTTTGGTTATAGACTCTTAGCCCAAATATATTGACTTGACTGAAAAAATTCCATAGAAAACCATTGCATTAAATTGTTTAAGTTTTAATACAGGGTGAAACTATATTTATTAATTTGTATTAACATAGAATGTTGACCAATTCAGTAGAAAAATTACGTTTACAATAGCAGACTTTACTTGAAATCATGAGTTCACATATATTTCTTTCCTGGAGTCTAATGTAAAATTTTCATTATATAAACCTTGATTATTTATTGCTAGTTAAAATCATCTGTTCCTACAACTTTTCTTGTACTTTAATTATGATATTTTTATTTGTGATTGCAATATTAAAAATGCTCGTTTAATAAAACTAAAAGAAAACACATTTCAGTGTTCCAGTATATCTTTTTATTTTTGACAAAATATTCAAGGGTAATCACTTGAAATGTCCATCCATCGATCCATCGATTTTCTTCCACTTATCGAGGGCCTGGTCTGTGAGATGCCCATTGGCTCCTTTCGATGTGGAGGAGTATTGGTTCTACTCCAAGCTCCTTTCAGATGGTTAATCTCCTCACCTATCACTAAGGGTGAGGCCAGCCACCCTTCAGAAAAAGGTCATTTCTACCCAGAGCTTGCGATCATAGGTGAGGCCAGGGATGTAGATCAACCGGTAAATTGAGAGCTTCACTTTTATGCTCAGCTCTCTGCAGCTCTCTCACTGCAGCCATGGCCCCAATCTGTCTATCAATCTCTCGCTCCCCTCTTTCCTCACTTGTGAACAAGACCCCAAGATACCTAAACTCCTCTGCTTGGGGCAGCAACTCGTCCCTGACCTGGAGTGGGCACTCCACCCTCCTCCTCCAACTTGGAAGTGCTAATTCTCATTCCCACCACTTCAACATTGGCTGCAGGGCAAGCTGGAAGCCACTACCTGACATAGCTAGCATCTGCAAAAGGCAGAGATGAGATTTGGATGCCACCAAAGTGAAAGTGTCATTGCACCAAATGACAGTTCAGAGTACCCAGCTTTCTTGGAGTCACTGGGTCAGGTGCTTGGGGGTACTCCATTTGGTGACTCTGTTGTCCTGCTGGGAGACTTTAACGCTCACTTAGCATTGACAACAAGACCTGGAGAGGTGTGACTAGGAAGAATGGCCTGCCTGATCTGAACATGTAGTATTCTGTTATTGGTCTTCTGTGCAAATAACAGCTAGTCCATGGTATATGAGATATTCAACTCCCACATCAAGGCAGGCTGGTGGCATTGAGTCTGAATGGACAATGTTCCACACCTCCATTGATGAAGCTGCTATAAGGAGCTAAAGCTGTATGGTGGTTGGTGCCTGTCTTGGTGGTAATCCCTGAACCAGATGGTGGACAGGAAGGAGCTGGAGATGAAGCGAGCCATCAAGCTTTCGGGCTTGGTTAGCCTGTGGGACTTCAGCAGTAGCTCACAAGTACTGTCAGGCCAAGTGGAATGCGGCACAGGCATTCACTGAGCAAAAACTCGGGTATAGGAGGAGTTCTGTGGTGCCATGGAAAAAGACTTTGGTCTGCCTTGAAGCGGTTCTGGCAAACCGTCAGGAGACTCAGGAGGGGAAAGCTTTGCTTTACTCACAGTGTAGTCGGGTGGAGTGCTGCTGACTCCAACTGAGGATAGTCAGGCGTTCCAAGGAATACTTCTTTATAACTGAGAAATATCTCAGTAAAAGTAAGAAAAATTATTTATTTTAATATTTTCACCTTCAGTTCTGTCAAACAATGATGTACAATGATGTAAATGTTCCTCACCGTTAGTATCATTGTACATCATTGTACATCATTGTACAACTTCATAAACATAGCTGTAATTCTTTAAAGAAGACACAGACACAGACTGGCAACAGCTTCAACAGCTACAATGATGTAAATGTTCCTCACCGTTAGTATCATGTTTGCTAGGCAACCTGAGTGTAGATGGTTTTGTCTCGATGTTTCATACACCTTACCAGTCAATAGAAAAAAATTAATAAAATGTTGTTTTTTTTTAGTTTGTTTTATTTTCTCCTCAGAGGCAGGCATGCTTGTTCATATGGGTATGAACAAGCCCCTAAAAATAATCAGTGATCATTGTTGGCCTCAGTAACACCCAAACAAGTGCAGATGCTCATAAGCTGTGGTTGTGGTATTTCAGCATCTACCTAGCCCCACAAAAGGAGCATAAGTGGAGTAACATTTTTTAAATGACAAATAATTTCAAATGCAATGTTTCTATCAGCTTAGCAAATATCAGCAAACACACAAACTGTTTTTGTGCAGTTTGTTGCACTCTGTGTTTGGTAGTCAAGATACAGCTGCTTCCCAGAGAGAGAAAAAGAGTGCAAGCTAACTTCACTCAGAAATGGAGAAAGATGTAAGAAAGATGGGAGAGGAGAGGAAGAAGAGAGGTTATATTTAAAGGAAGGACTGCTCAGTGGCATTTGATAAACTGGAAATTTCAGGTTTACTTATAAGTTCTCATTTTTAAATCAGATATTGGATCTGACTATGATGTTTAGTAATGTTTTTTCATATTTTGAAACAAAGGTATGCTAACTTTGTGTTAATTCATGGCTACATGAAAATCATGTTCAAACCAAACATGCAGGATAAACAGGTTAGCTTGTTGTGATGGATTTAAAGTAAAGAACAGAGTGTTGGATTGGTGTACAGCGGCTGTGGTGTTCCTGGTCAGAGGTTGCATAAAAAGGGTAGCAAAGATTGATTTGAATTTAAGCTGAAGATGCTTAGATCCATTCACTCAATTCCACCTTCATACCAACTTTATACGATCTAGTATAAAGACAGCAAGAGTGTACTGTCAGTGTAGGGGAGGGAAATCAGCTGAGACAGCTCGTGAAACATCTTCTTACACCTCTTTAAATTCTGACATGTACGTCCACAATGAACAGCAGCAGCACAAACCAGCTGATCACAGCCTGTACAGAAAAAAACCTACTGGAGCTCACAATAGAAATTCTTGTCAGCTGGTGTTCTTTTCCCCACGCTTAACCAACCAATACAACCAATTTTAGGGTTCGTCCACCTCCTGAATCCCACTGTAACCCCTGACTGTACTCATTTTCTGTTTAGACGTGAAGGCAAAGTCACCATGAGGCAAAGTCACCATCTACAATATAGGCAACAGAAAACAGAGCTCTTTTGAAAATTCTCCTTATTTTTCTCTACTCGTGTTCTATATAATTGATTGAAGCTGAATGAATTCATTAGAATTAAAAATTAGACTAAATTTTTGGGGTTTTGCTTACCTGGGTGATTGAGTATGCATGTTTTCATTAAGAGAAATGAAGTTAGTGCTTTAGTCACATAGTGATTTGCTCAACTGCATGAAGCCTGTTGACACAGTGAAAGAAATTTTTTTAATGTTAGAAGACAACTAATATTGGTCATGAATATGAATACTGGCAAGGAGTGTTCTTAAGACAAGATAGATAGATATATATAGAAATATCTATTTATCTATCTATCTAGACATGTTTTTAAATGTTTGTTTTTAAATTACTTCTAGTAGTTAAGCATGTTTCCACTGTAACTACAACCACTGCAATTAATCACTGGAGCTGAGCTGTGATGTCATCAAGCACGCGCCGTTCTAATTGCAGAATGACTGTGCTGCGTCCTCCCACGGAAGTCCAGACTCCCGAGGGAACTTACCAAGTACAAACTAGCAAATAGGGAAATACAAACTTGCGTACTTGGTTGGTCGGATTCTCTTTACATTGCATTTCTCTCTTCCTTAGCCCATGTCATTTTTCCGACACACCTTTCCTCGACCTTGATCTTCCTTCATGTTTTCGATCGAGGTCATGGAAAGGTGGTTAGTAACAGGAGATAAGAATTACGTTCTGGACTGCTTGTCGTCAGTACTACCGGAAGTTGAAACAAGTAACTCCTCGACAGTGAAGCGGAAGTATGACACTCGGTATGATACATATTTATGCGTGTCAAGTCCTAATAATACTGGACGAGTTTGAAGATTTGGAAACCTAAGAGGAAACGACATACTGCATGCGTTAAGCTAGTTTTCCGGACAACGTTTTTCCGGGAGACGAATGATAAGACGTTGGTATGTCGCATTGTATTTTATTTGTAGTTTGCATGATTGTTCGCGATGAGACACAGTGGCATTTGAAGAGGAGTCGCAGACTCTACATATGGTCTAAGTAGAGCTGCCTGGAAAACATTTCGACACTGAATAACCATCGACTGGCGGTTTTTTCACGGCTTTAAGTCATGGTTAAAAAAAATAGTTTCAAAATTTACGTCGCGGACGTTGCCTCGACGTGGGTATTTTTAAGCGTGGATGGCGTGACCGCGGTACATTGGTTGAGGTTAGATCTGAAGCGTTTTCAGTAAGAGACTGTGTCCAAGAATCGAATTGTTTTTTATTGTCTCTTCTTTATTGATTAGACTAACACAAAATACATTTTTAAAGAAAGTTTCTCAATGTATGAACATTATGAAAGTAAAAAGTCAGCCACAGTTTGTACTTTAAACCAGAGGTGGCAAAAGTGCAGACTTTTTTTTTTTTTTACTGAAGTAAAAGTAAAGATACCTGTGCTTAAAAAAACACTCCAGTAAAAGTTGAAGTACTGAATCAACATTTTTACTCAAGTAAAAGTGAAAAAGTACAGACTCTGAAATGTACTCAAAGTAAGAAAATAAAAAGCAGCTCCTTGAAGGACAATCTACCAGCTGTTTTTATGCAAAGTTAACTGAACCTTGTGGCATGTTAATATGACAATAAAATAATATTAGTATTTAAGATTGTATGTAAGGACTTCTGAGTTTGTTTTTGCATCATTTGTGTGACTTTATGCTTTAACTGTTAACAGAAAACTCCCAGAGACAAAGAAGCAGCAGAAAAGGATGAACCTCCTGTGCAGGTTGGTGATTAACTGAACCTTGATGCCTAGCGACTTAAAGGCCCTGGCGTAGTAGTAGGGGTGGGCGATATATTGAATATACTCGATGTAATCCATGCACGATGGTTAAAATGGCTTTATTTTGACCATCGAGTATAAGTTGCCATGCAAATATTAAGCTGTCCTGCACATAATTCACTGAGTTATTTTTCTCCCACATGCTGCAAATGCATCATTAATTCCCCCCTCCTAACTGGAAAATTTTTTAGGCGACACACTGCGTTGAGCATGCCTGTTTATACCACCCATCAGAGTATGAATGCGTGTGAATGTTAAACAGAAAGCACTTAGAAAAAGCATAGCAAAAAGTGAATGTGTGTGAATGAAGCAAGTTGTGTAAAGTGCTTTGAGTGCTCAGAGTAGAAAGGTGCTGTATAAGAACCAGTCCATTTACCATTTGCATGTCAGTGTCTCCCCCACACACCAAAGAAAATGTTAAATAAACCAGCCGTGATACCGGTGACTGTTCTTGGTCAGTCGTTTTTATAATTACTATCTAAACTTTTGTTTCTGTAATTTGAGGTCATCACATTTTTTATTTTACAATTTTTATATAAGCACAAAAGAGCAGCTTTTTTGTTTTATTTTGTCTCATGAATTGTTGCTTGATGCACTTTTTTGTTGCTATGATCTTTTGTTTGTTAAAGGTCTAGTGTTGACTACAGAAAGAAACTTACTGTGACTGCATTGTCAGTTGTGAAAAAACTTTGTGTGCAACTGATGGTTTAAAAAATGGTTAAAACATTTCAATTAATTCTGATTTTTTTGTAATATATATGGAATGGTCGATTTGAACGAGTATACCAGTGCAATTTTAGCACTATACTATCTGTTTTTGGAGGTTATTTAAACATATCGCGATATGTCAAAACCAGAAGCTTTTTTCACAAACTCAAGTTTTCAAACGGTTGCAATATCTCTGTGTGTGTGTCAGTATATCTCTGAGCTTCTGTGGAGGATTATCATTAAAATGCAGGTAAAAACCAACACTATCGTACACTTGTGTCTTTAATCTAGCTGCGACAGCTGTGGCACAATGCGCCAAGTTACAGGAAAAAAAGAGGTGCATGACCAGCTGACATGCCACAAAGATTGCATATCGTGACACAGGATGTGACGTGAAAGTCATCATCAGACACCCATGACACAAGCGACGTGGCGAGCATAAAAATGGCAGAGTGAAAGAGACTGGGAAAAAATGGCCTGCATTGCAGTGTTCAAGATGAAAACCAATGCTGAGCAAAAGGAACCTAAAAGCCTGTTCCAGTTTTGCCAGAAAACATCATGATGATCTCCAAGAATTTTGGGAAAATACTGTGTGGACTGACGAGACAAAAGTTGAACTTTTTGGAAGGTGTGTGTCCTATTACATCTGGCGTAAAAGTAACAGAGCATTTCAGAAAAGGAACATCATACCAGCAGTAAAATATAGTCGTCATAGTATAATGGTCTGGGGCTGTTTTGCTGCCTCAGGATCTGGAAGACTTGATGTGGTGAATGGAACCATGAATTATGCTGTCTACCAAAACATGCTGAAGGAGACTGTCAGGGCATCTGTTTGTGACCTCAAAAGCTAAAGCATCAGGACAATGATCCAAAACACACCAGTGAGTCCATCTCTGAATGGCTTCAGAAAAAAAAATGAAGAATTGACCCCAGAGGGTTAAAGGAAGAGCATGTAGTACCACTTTATTTATTTATTTCAATCTGATCATAACAAAACAAGCAGTGCAAAAAAACAAAAACAAAAAACTGTCACTCCGAAAGGGTGTTGACCAAGGTAACGGTTTATGTGCACCTACCACAACCAACCACAATATGACAGTGTAACAGAAAAAAGTATTTCATTATAACATGAACTTCAAATAAATCAAATATCTATGGCGCTCTTAATTAAAATGTTCCTTTTAAACAAATATTTAGTGCCACATAACTTCAAATCATCAGTGGCATTGATCCACAAATGTACACCCATAACAGAAAAACTGTCATACCTTTTTTTTTTTAAAGTGGTTCCTATCTTAGCTTTTTGAAAATTAAACATTCCTGTTAATTCATAAATTGATGTTCCCAGTGGGAACACATCCTATACTGGGAGGTAATTATCTATAAAGTAAAAAACTATCTATCTGCATAATTATGAAATCTCTTGATTCAAGAAAATGTTATTGTATTCAGCAGAATAAATAATGGGTAGTTGCATCATAATAATTTGCTCTGCAAACTATTCTAGTTGCTTTTTTTTTTTTGGTAATAGAATTATTGATTTAGTATTTGTTTTATATCCATTTCCTCATACTTCCATACTATATGCCAAGTAAGGAACTATGAGTAAGCAGTACAGTATATAAAGTGAATCGCGATTTACAAGTTCTTTGGCTTTATGCAAATAATTCTTTTGTATCTAATTCATTCATGACTGTATCCAGGAGTTGATCTAGATCTTCCCAGCAACCAAACAGTAGTATCATCAGCAAACAATATGCATTTTAAATTCATAAATACTTTACACAAATCATTTAGGTACAATAGGAAAAAGTAGAGAACCAAGTTCCAATCCTGGTCGAACACCACATATGATTCTTTATTGTTGTGAGCTTGTGTTATTTATACAGACATATTGGTACCAATCTTCTAAATAACTGCTTAGCCAGTTATATGCAGTCCTTCGTATTGCATACTTTTCTAACTTTCTCTATTGATAAAACAGATTATGTGGTAAAAGATGGGCATTTGAAATTCTACTGTACCACAGACAACAAGGCCATGGGAGTATATTTAACTATGATGCTTCACCCATGTCACCTTCATAACCAGAGATGTAGTAGGTAATTTTGTTGTCATAGCCACATCAATACCTCCTTTCATTAAAGACAAAGACATCATTTTACCAGGACCAATGTCTAATCGACTGACTGTTGTTGAAGAATTCTAAATATAAGCCATATGTCTTTGATGCGTTTTTGCAAAGGTTTTGGTAAAGGACTTGAGTTGGTTTTTGAAGAAGTTATGCTTTATTTCATACCGCATACACCAACTATGTATTACACCTCTGATTTTTTTTTAATGCACCCAGGATAATATATGAGGAAATGATGCTTTGGGAGAAGTCTTTTCAGACAAAACAAGTTCTTAGAGAGGCAGTGATGTTCTACTATCAAATGTTTCAAATACACACATACATTCTCTGTTAGTCAGGGAGAAAAAAATACTTTTGCTAATCTAGAGTAATAAAAGCAGCAAAGATCAGTGTCGATCATCTTGTGCTACTATATTACCAAAGATTGCACAGCAAGCACCAAGAGCGCACTGGGGCCATCAGAAAGATTAATAGTCACTGGGATGTTTTTTTTTCTTTTTTCTTTCCATGAATCCATAGTCAAAACTTTGAATTCTGGAAGTCTAAGAAGTCTAACCTTCCATATTTCATATCTTCCCTGGTGAATTTGATGTGTTGGTCCACCAAGTTCATGTGATCAGTGAATTGTGGTACTGTAGCAGTTGGTAGTTAACATGAAGGGGACCAGATGATGGGGAAAAAAACAACCACAACAGACTTAAGTCGTTTTCCAGAGCTCTGAATATATTTTTCTTACAGATAAAAAGGTTCAACACTCTCACCAGCAGCACATTTTAACATGAACATCTCAGCCCCCTCAAAAAACCATCCTTAAACAGCCACCGATCATACCACCAATAAAATTTAAGAAATTCCCCCCACACACTCCAGCTGCAAATAAACATACAGTGAAATACTGCACTCATTTTAACACACCCACATACATCTGACTACAAAACAAAACCCAGTTAAATAATATAGAAACTAACTAAATCAAATCAAACTGAAAATTCAGCCCGCTCCCACCCTCAGCTCTCATCTAATGGTTTACCTCACTAACAGTGGATAATTAGGGAATTCCTTTCAGGTGAACGTCATTAGCCCGTAATCATGTGCGCACACCATGAATTAGGCCTTCAGGAAGTTGACCTTAATTATTATCTCAAAACACCAAAAGCCGCTTGGACTTCTTTTGATGGCACTTTTTAGATTGACTTTCTTTGCTAGATGTTGATGTTTGTTCGGTATCACATTCAGTTAAATGTAGAATGACTGTCATCTGATCTCACAGATTATCGAGAGGATGTTGAAAGTGACTCACCTGTGGATTGACATTTGTGCAAATATAGTATGTTACAGACTAATAATGGCCAGTTCCCATGACAAAAGCATAATACAAATGCTATATATAAACTAAACATGAACATTTAACTTATAGTTACTCACCAAGTTCTGTTCTGAAAAGTGCCAGGATTCTCGCCTGTAATTTTTTTCCAAAGATCTCAGAATCAATTTCTGTGTCAAATGGTCATACACCTTAACATGTCTGTCCTCTGACATGTTGAACTTTTGTCTATTGTTTCAGTTTTGATAAAGGGTAAATTAAGGATGAATTACAATAACCTAATTTTTATCTAAATTTAGAAGCAGGAAATTAGAGGTGATCCAAGTCTTAATGTCTAAGACATTCCTGCAGTTTAACTAATTGGTTTATGTCATCTGGTTTCATGGATAGATGATGCTGGATATCATCTGCATAGCAGTAAAATTGTATGCTATGCCTTCTAATGATACTGCCTAGGTGTCATTAGAAGCCCTTCTTGCTTTTTGGGTGGCAAATTTTTCAGTGGCTTTCTGATTTGATCATCTCAGTCCCCGTGTGTGTGTGTGTGTGTGTGTGTGTGTGTGTCCCATGGAGAGAGTGGTCAAGACATTCAACCTGTCCTGGGTCATGGTGTTTCTCAAAAATGTTTGAACTCTTTTCAGTGTTGAGAAGCACCTCTTAGCTTCTGCAGTTTATCATGGCCGTGGTGATCAAGATTTTAAGAAGTGTGACAGTCTCTGAGAACACTTCTGCCAGATTATTCCCTATGATCAACTGTAAGAGATGTACAGCACTGTGATAGGATTTGAACTTGTTGTTGTAGATGAGACCAAGCTTAGTCTTCAGTTTTCTGCCATTGAGCAATGGGTATGATGTGCAGAGAATGTCCTTTTATAATGTGACAACTATTCGCCAATTAGTAAGGTGGCACTGATAAAGGGGTTTGTGAAGGAGAAGCGTGCCCTTGTGTGACCCAGTATGGTTTACCTACCTACAGAGCGAAACACCTTTTGACCAGGATATGTCCTTCAATGCACATATTAAACAAATATTTAGGACTGCTTTCCTTCATTTCCGCAATATCTCTAAAATTAGAAATATTCTGCCTTAGAGTGACGCTGAAAAACTAGTTCATGCATTTATTACTTCTAGGCTGGACTACTGTAATTCATTATTATCAGGATGTCCTAAAAACTCCCTGAAAAGCCTTGAGTTAATCCAAAATGCTGCAGCAAGAGGACCTGGATCAGGTGACCCTGAATCCTCCCTTAGTTATGCTGCAATAGGTGTAGGCTGCTGGGGGATCCCCATGATGCATTGAGTATTTCAGTCACCTTTCTCACTCACTATGTTTTAATAGACCTCTCTGCACTGAATCATACTTGTTATTAATCTCTGGCTCTCTTCCATAGCATGTCTTTTGTCCTGTTCTCCTTCTCTCACCCCAACCGGTTGTGGCAGATGGCTGCCTCTCCCTGAGCCTGGTTCTGCTAGAGGTTTCTTTCTGTTAAAAGGAAGTTTTCCATTCCCACTATCGCCAAAGTATTTGCTCATAGGGGGTCATATGATTGTTGGGTTTTTCTCTGTATGTATTATTGTAGGGTCTACTTTACAATATAAAGCACCTTGATGCAACTGATATTGTGATTTGGCGCTGTATAAACAAAATTGAATTGAAGAAAAAAAAAGATGTTGAGATAAACATATTGCAAACAAACATTTAAGTTTTTAAGCATTAAATAAAATAATAATAAAAGGTAATTTATAGAGCTTCCTGCTGCCTTTGCTAGGACAAAAGTGGGCCAAATTCCTCCCTAACGATATGTGAAACTGATAAAGTGATATAGAAAACTATTGCTTCAATTTATTGCTAACAAAAGCGGTTCTACAAGCTACTGGAGGGTACTTACTGATTTACACACTGCTTCTGCATTTTTGGCTTGTTAAATAAGTAGTGGAAGATGTGGAAACTGCTAGAACATGTCATGACTTTTGTAACATGTAGTCACAGGTCCTGTCTTTATGTCAGTGCTCATAGAAACGGACTTTGCTAAATGTTTCTGTTAAGTGTGCAAAAAATGTGCTAGAAGTTGAAGTGTATTAGGCTGTGTAGAGACATTGTCCATACAATGGTTGATGTGACTATTTTCCACAATGGGATGTAGTAAAGACATGCCATCTACTAATGACAAATGTAAATCTAAAGTATTATGCAGAATAATATTAATGTACTGTTAATTTTCATTTTATGAATTTTGCGCTTTTTTTTTTTTTTTTTTTATTTATGCCTTGG
>VVHJ01038752.1:0-10794 GCA_015107715.1 Tylochromis polylepis
CGGTTCTCATGCTTTGGAACGCATAACATAGAGACGTGTTGGGTGGCTGAAAGCGTAACATACTGACGATTTGTCACAAGCGTCGGTGTGTTACGTTTTGGGATGAGAACGTGTTGGTCATCGGATGGTCTTTTAGTTTTTCAAAGGACTGCGTGGAGTGCTGTGGAAACTTTAGTTTTCACATGACTGCACAAAGCTCAGGACTGGATTTAGTTTGTACTTAATTTGTGAGATAAATCAGCTAAAATACCAATATTTCAAATACTTTTAGGTTACAGGTGATGAAAAAAGACAGTAAATTTACTGTTTGGCTATATTACCAGAAGGCTCAGCTGGAGGTGCGCCACTGCATACCTAGTGACTAGCCAGGGCAGTTTGGAGGTTTTCCTTTATTATTTTTGTAGAATTAAATAGAAACATTTCAATTATTACAAACATATAGCCAAGGTTCTATAGTCTATGAAAATGTTGTACATGTTCTTCTGATAGAATAGTGTAAATCCCAGCATTACCCAGGTTTTGGCTTTACATAACATGATAAAGAAATGTTGAAGATAAGATAAGATAAGATAAACCTTTATTAGTCCCACAGGTGGGAAATTTGCTTGGTCACGGCAGAAAGTGGACAGTACAAAGTTAAGAGCAGCAAAAATTAAGAAAAAACAATAGAATAGAATAAAATAAAATAGAATAAAAATACTATGTCACAGGCAGTGTAAAATAAAATGTTCAAATGTCCAGTCTAAAGAATGTACAGTATAAAATCTAGGAATATAAATATGGACATGTATCGTAAAAGTATGCGTATATGTATGTAAACTGTAAGTAAGACTAAAATATATATATTTGCAGTCAGGAACAGCGGTGTCCAATGTGAGCCTAAACATTTTAAATAACTACAGAGCAGTAATCACAGCACACAAAGTAACTCTGCCTGAACACCCAGACACAACTTCATCCCACAAATATTTCTTACGGTAAAATATTTGTGGTGCTGTTCTATTTCCTGCCTCAAAAAGCTCAAGAATTTTATCAAAAGGTCAAAAATCAACGAGGCCTTTTCAAAAAGTTCACATTTATATTTCGAAAACAAACATAAGCTTGAAGTTGAAATGTTCAATTCAGGTTTGTGTACCTTTCGACTGACTCCTCCATGATCCACAAAGCTTTTCAGCTTCTCCAAGTAAGCAGATGGTGGATTCTTCACTTGAAAGCGCTCCTAAAGATGGAGGAAAGAAACATTCAGACCTCTAATTATGTCTGATTGCAGCGCTGCAGAGACGGAGAAGGCAGGGGAGAGCTCAGCCGGGGTCTCACAGGACAGGCAGTCTGATTACACCGCCTGAGTTATGCAAATGGTTGAAAGGATTCGACCGCCATGCAGCGGCTAAGTTCACACACACACACACACACACAGAGTTCAGATTCACCAGCTCCATTCACGACCTTTAATTAAACCAAAAAACCGACAGTTTCTGAAATGTGCCAGACTGTTTGCTGTATGACAGCGACAGGTTTCTCTATCGCTCTCGCATCAACACACAGCTTGTTATGGACTCTCTTGTAGTTGCCATGGTGGTGTACAATATTGATGAGCTTCCTTGTGTTGGTGTATACGTAAGCCTGTGTTGGTTTCTTAAGTTTGGTATTCAGCCATCTTACAACACTTTAAATTGGATTAATTAATTAAAACTGTCCTTTAGCATCTCTTCTTTTATTTAACTTTAACTGCTTCTCATGCTGTTTGGTGATGTTTGTTTACACTTCAACCCCATTAAAATGTACTTTACTACAAAGCAGAATTTCTTGCTTAGCGAGGTAACTTTACATTTAACTGACTGTCAGTGTTTGCGCTGTATCACTGCCTGCTGAACAGCGTGTTCATGGAAAAGCCCATAAAGCCCAGTGTGCAAGTGCAGTAGTAGGGAGGGTATTTAAGTTTTCAAATTCTTTGTCTTTCATTGATATGACTATATAATAAGAAGAAATGCACGTTTTTAGAAACACCTTTATTTCTGATTTTTTCTATTGTCTCCAAAACATATGTTTTTTTGTTAAGCCTTATAGTCCTAAAGTAGAGCAACTAAGACTTCTACTTGTAGGCCTTTGTTATTTGTTCTTTACAGCTCACCCCTTTACAACAGAAAAACTCAGTTACAGTTAATTATAACAAAAACATGTGGGCAGAAATGGCTGAAAAGAATATAGAAAATCTACCTGGTCACAGATAAGGTCCCACTTCTTCTCACTGTCATACTGGCTGAGGATCTTGACCTTGTCTGGAGGAAGATTCATCGTGTTCTGGAAGCAGAAACGCATGAAATAAATGTTAAAAAGTCAAATCTGTCAATTGGAAGCAATGACCTGCAGAGCTTTTTGAAAATGTTCACTTTTTATTTAGAGGTAAGTCAAACAAGGTTCCGTCAGAGATACAAATGTTGTTGATGGTTCACTTATGTACAGGCACATATGTTGAGTATGACACGTGAAACAAACACAAACAGAGAGCGTAACAAGAAATTCACAGGGGGATGATGAAATGAAAATGATACACAGGAAAATCAAAAGAACTGGGATTTATAATCAATCCTTTCTTAAAAACGTATAGATATTTATAATCACTTCATTCAGAATGGCGCACCTGTTACAGAGGAGAGAGTACATATAGACATTTATATGCATACACTACGATCATTAGAGTCAGATAAATGTTCCACATTTACAGTTTAATTACACTCAGGTCCATTTGAAATCACACATTTTGGTAGTCAAATGTTAATTAGTATTTTGAACAAAAAAGGTGTGTCCCAAAGGTGTGTCAGAGCTGCTGCGCCACTGAAAACTACCATTAGACTGCAGAGAAAATAACTTACAATAATTCATCATTCTTAGCGTACAATTACAAGTACAAACTAGGCAAATGTTGCTCAACATAAGCAAGTTACAGTTCATATGCTTGGCATATTAGCATGATGCAACGGGAATTATCACAAAAAAAAAAGTTACTTGCATGTTCTATTGAGTACAAAAGGCCAATTTGACCTTTTTTAAGAAATGCTATTTACGATTAATATTGTCATATTGATCATGTTGCTAATGCTGATGGCTCACATACATGCAAGCTGTGGTCAGACTACTCTCTGTAGTAGTCTGGTTGGATGTTGGGGTAACTGAAGCGTTTCCTGTGTGTGAGAATGTGGAGACTTTAAATGCGCCCGTTTATCACAGGCCGTTGTAACCGATCAGTGTGTACCATGCTTCACCTCCACTAGCTGGAGTCACTAAACTGGACCTCTCCACTGTGTGTGGGCATTTTACTGACATGTTAAAAAAAAACAGCACTATTGTTTGGTATGTAGTACACAGTCAATTACCCTCATCCCCTGGTCTGTAATTTATTTTATTTTTTTTTATCTACAATGGCTCTAATACCCATAAATGTAATTGTACCATGCTAACTTGTAGCCCTTCTTAAAGGGGCATGTGAAAGAAGGCCTACTGTGCGTTATTTTTAATTTTAAAATGACCTGTATTCCCATTGATCTCACTGTGCTCTGAATTATTTACAGATACATTCTGTGCCGAAAAACACTCATGTGAATGTGTGAATATGGAGATATACCAGGCAACAACATGTTCACAATCACTGGATCCTCTCAAGCCCCCTTGATGACATCTTCAATAATTAAAGACTCTGCTACAGGCCCTGTTATAAGTCTGGCAGTGAGTCACTCTGAGAGTCAGAGGTCTTTGTAATTATCAGCTGTATGCTGTCATGTTACACTGCAGTGTCGCAACCAGTTTACTCACATATAACCTATGTCTCAGAGCAGGATTTTAATTCACATTATGTTTTGAAGAGTGTGTGCTGATCCGCCCCTCTGATAAAGTGCAAGCCAGGATGCTGCTCATTCTATACTCCTGATGTCAGCTGTTTGACAGATCATTCAGATACTGTCAACCAGACACTTGCTTTTTTTAATGATAACTGATATCACATAAAAGTTGCCGAGAAGTAAAGATAAAAGATTGTCACCACATTCCTCCCATTTTTGCAACCGAAAGCATGGGTGGTGTCCCAAACAACAAACACAGACACAAGCGGCACTGACTATAACCCACAGACTTGTGAAACTAGGCTAGTCGACAGGAGACTCCCGCCCAAGCATGACACACAGCTACTCGTATCTTATCTGATATCCTGAGCGACTCAGGCATCACAACCTCAGCGCAGTGTCAGTGACACTGACTCAGCGTGCTCAGGAATGTCCCTCAGCAGCTGATGCATGTCACCAACAAACAAATTCACACCACTGTCTGAATTTCAACTGTTCAAAAATGTAGCGAATCCCGCTAAGTGCTAAAACATGCGGAGAGCTGCTGTCAGGCATGCCAATCTGAAAAATGGGTCAGTAGATCAATGCTGGATGTGCATCTGATAAATCAAGTCTGATGAATAAAGCTGGTGAGTCAATAAGTGCTGGTTATGTGTGGCCAGATGGAAACTGAAACAGAAAAACAGCGCTGGTATTTTCCAGTGTTGGCTTTAAAATACAACATCGGCAGGACACGACATGGCTTTGGTTCCAAAGTACTAACATCACACAGACCCACATGTGACACAAAAAACACAAAAATCTTATAAGTTATCAGACTTCAAATCATATTATGTGGAGTTTTTTTTTCTTCCTTTTTGTCATCTCTTCTCAGTCTGTACTGAATAATCTACCACATCTGATGAACCACTCGCAAATGCCTGACACAATTCTAACTTATAGTCAGTCTGAGACCACAATCCCAGCCCTGTTCTGAAGGAAGTCACCCTAAACTGCATGCAGTGCTTCTTTTCTAAATCAATATGGTAGGGGTTTAATGTGTTTCATTCTCTGTCGTCGTGCAACACAATCACCAGATGTTTTACAAGAGGGCCACAAACTACGTGGTTGAAATTTCATGCCAACTAGGAAGCATAAAAACTGCAGTTCACTGACAGATGTGGTGACACAGCCCAGTGTGTTTGTGCTTTTCTGGATTCTGTGGATTCTTGTGGTTAATTAAACAGACTATGCAGGAGTGTGATTAGCCATTAGCCATGTGATTAGCCATTTCTGGGCCTAAACTCTTCTTCAGTTCCAAAACTCAAACATGACTGAGCTAAAAGTGGCCTAAATTCTTTCATCTTCAATAAAATGGTCAGTGTGGCTGCTCTCCCAGGTGTCACACTGAAGTTCAACAAAAAGGCAGTGATGAAAAAAAATGATTTATGAGGTTCAACTGACATAGAAGTTACCGGGAAGTTAGCTTGTTAGTTTCCATCCAAAGATGAAATCCCACGTTCTGACTGAGAGATTTATAGAAAACTAAAGCATGCAGCTGTATCACTTCATAAATGAAGACAGGAAGCTAAACAGCAGCCATGTTTATGGGGTTATTGAAGATTGGCTAGCTGGCATATAATGGTGTGCTACCTGGTGGTTGCCTACAGAGCTATGGTTAGGATAACATAAGAAAGAGAAGATGGTGGATGAATGTTAGACTTTTATCCCTAAATAAAAATCGGTGTGAGGGTGTAAAAGAGACAAATGTAATCATATGTCAGGGAAAAGATGCTAAAAACGAACCACACTTCAGTCCAGAGAAGACCTGAGACGATCCATCCACAACACAATGTCAGCCAATATGCTGCTGTGTGGTTTGGATTACTTGCTATAAGAAAAGCCTCATGCCCACTCTTTTCTGAAGTGTTCTCACATATCTATCTATCTATCTATATATATATGTATATATATACACACATATATATATATACACACATATATATATATATATATACACATATATATATACATATATATATGTGTATATATATATATGTATATAAGTGCACAGGTCATGTTAATGTTTTCATGTTGAGTTTAGTTTATCTTAATTCAGGTTTTAGTATAGTCTCGCCCTGTTACGTCTTGCTTTGATTTTCTCTTTTGGATTCCAACTAATAAACGGCTCGCTTTTGGTTAACTTCAGTTCTTCTCTCAGTATCTGCTTTAGGGTCCATTACACAAACACACTGGCGTACCCCGCCGTGACAATCACGAGCAAAAAGTTGCATCTTTACATTTTAAAGAAAAGCAACGACTACCCACAATTACAAAAAAATTAAAACAGGTTTTCGTTTGTAATCCTCTCATGAACTTTCATTTTATTTCTTTCCACAGTTCTTGTGCTGTGATCACTTAACTCCCTTACATACCTGAAAAAAGCTGTGTTCACATTCAGTATTGCTGTGTAGTATCGCACAGCACTAGCAGAGGCTACTACAAATGTGCACTTGCACACATACATGCATGCACAAAAAACACTAGTCATGTTGTCATGTGTTGATTTAATTGCAGTAAAGTAATAATATTCCTACAAAATGCTAACCTCTGTATTCATACAGCTGCTTTTCCATATCAGCTGGTTCAGCTGTGAAATGCTTTTAAATCTTTAAAGCCATTTGCCCCCAGCTAATAACATAAACTGAAAACAGCTAAATGTGGAAGCAGGGAGAGCTATAAAAATACTTTTGTAACCGGTATGGAACTCATCTGATAGACTAGGAATATTATGAGAGGCATATAACGATGATTTAAACAGACATGGTGTGTAATTGTAGACTTTTTCTTCTGCAGGAGGACACAGGCAGTCTTGTTGATGATATATTCAGGTGCCAGAGATAAAAATTCCTCTTTCAACAAACAGCAACACAGACAGGATGAACCTGTGGAGGATCCTTTTACACGTAACATAAACCCTCAAATAAATTATAACAGTTGCATTATTTTTAGGTTTCTTGTATATTTCCGTTTGATACTTTTTTAAAGCTTTTGTAACCTGTTACCTTTTTTTTTTAATCCCTTAAATAAACAAAAAATGTATTATTTGGGTTAATTTTTGACATTTTGCATAGCAGGAGGTGCTGTTAAAGTTCAATTATCTGATGAAACTAACTCCACTATGGCTCACATATCTTCTTTTATTTTTATTTTTTTTGCTTTATGTATTTTATTTCTTGCTTTTTCGTTTTTCTTTTTACTCTGTTAGATTATTTTTAAACCTGTTTTTAACTTTTTTCAGTTTTGAACACGTGTTTTCTTACTTGTGATATTTTGACTAATTTCTAAAATTTCTAAAAAATAAATTTAAAAAAACCCACTTTATTATTTATTTATTTGTTTGTTTATTGTGTGACTCCAGGCACTCTTGGAGCCTTTTTCTTTGTTAATTCTTGTGATTAGCTCTCTGTTGTGACAATGCCAATTGTGTCCTTGTTGCTGTATTTGTTCACTTTTTCTTTTAGTAGGATGAATTTATTTGTTTTTGTCTTTATATGTGATTTAGTTATAATACCAAGAATATTACAAGACATGTGCGCTCCAATTTAATAAGAACAACTTGTTAATAGCCAGAAACAATGAAGCTGGCATGCTGCACACCTTGTTTGCTAAAAGACTAGAAAGTCTTAAGGTTGTCAGCAAGCCCCATTTATGTCTAAATTCTCTCCAAATTAAGATAGTCTTGTTTTGTTTTTTTTCCCACTGAGTATGTTCGCATGCACAAACAAAGAAACATTCTGTGCTAGCATCTGATCATATAATCACTTCCCCTGTGTGTCGTTAAAGGCCCGAGCTTTTGTAGCTTCTCTTCAGGTCAGCAGGGAGTTGTGTATGTGACAGTAATGTAAAATACAATCTGTGAGGCACTGCAGTCATCAGGCTTCACATGTTAATGAGTTTAATTTTCATCTCAAGCTTGCTCTTGGCTGTGTGCCCTCTATGGCTCATTTTTATTTTTTAAGACCCGCTAAGTGTGAAGGCATGTGGCAATCTCCATGGTAACCTGCACCACAACTGCCTCAGTACTTTGTAGGCTCACGAATCCCCCTGGCTATGTTTCAGAATTAAGTGGTGTTACACAATAAAATCAGTGACCTTTACACCTGCCACTACACCACCCGAGAAGTCGAGACTCACAGGCTCAAAGTGGCAGCAGAGATGGAGGACAGGGTATCATTTCTACAAGCAGAGTAAAGCTAAATGATGCATGATGCTGACTTCCTGAATCCCTCATGGTTCTAATTGTCCCAAAAGGATGGATCAGTGAAATTATTATGTTCACAGAAAATGAATAATTACTGATAATTCTGTGCTTTTCCTATCTTCAGTTACTGGATGTATCTGCTTTCATCCTATGCTAAAGGCAATCTTCACTACCTACTAATCTACCTTTAAAATCCCCCAAAAATAACTGATTAGAATATGGCAAAAAAAAAAACACCCCAAATAATTTTCCAAAGCTCAAGCTCACATATTCAGATGATTTGTATTATTTGACCTACAACTCCCTTCTGTCATCAACTACCTGCTGCAATATTGTCACTTTATGATTTGTTCACAGTTGCTAAATGTCAAGCTGTTTGAAAAAAATTACAACATGCAATACGAGAATTATGTTGTTGAATTTTAAGGATGCAACTACACTTTATGGACAAATGCAGACTTAAAAATATTTTTCACACGTCTCAGTGTAGCAGCACATTTCCCTCCTATTTCTTTTTCATGTCTTTATTAACCTGTTCTCTCTTCCTTATGCATCCTTTATTTTGATTGTTTTGATGGTTTTATGTGGAGCTCACATGCTCCACATAAAGCCAGAGGAGGCAAAGTGCACTGTCCTTTCTCCATCATTGTTGTAGATTTGATTCATTAGTCATTGGTTTATATGGGAGTTACCAGTAGTCACGTGTCATTAGTTTGGATTACAAACCTAATTTTAGAGGGAAAGCCTGCCTAGTGCTTTTTTTTTTTTTAAACAACTGTGTTATATTAATATAAAAAATCTTCAGTAACTATATGGCATCTTATATGCTGTATTCCTCTGAGTCATGAATTTAGGGATTGTAACATATTTGGGGGCTTGTCCGGGATATAGATTCAGGACCTGTTGCATCCAAAGCAGACATGGTTATTTAAAATAATTGTTTAGTTGATTGTTAGGATATAATAATCACACAAAAACAGGATTATGGGGAAACTAGGTTAGTTTGGCATCATTCTATCACAACATACAAGGATAATGGTAGAATTCTAGATGAAATGATTTCCAAAAATACAGGCTCTTGTTTAGTTTCATTCTATTATTATTACAGCATTGCTGTACTGAGTTGATGAATTATAATGTTCTGCAAAGTGCATGACATCCCTAACTACAGTTAATTACATCCATAGCTGCTCTGCTTTTAATTTACTTCCACAAATATCTTTAAATTGCATAAAATGTCTCGTGGAAATACACCCAGCTTCTTCTATATTTTGTTTGAAACTGATAGGGGACCATGGGTATAGATATTAGTTGGGTTACAGAGGACATATATGATGAAAAACAACAACAAAAACCCACCGATAATTATATAAAAGAAGCAGGTTATTTTATAACACTGCTCAGATAAGCAAAAATAGATTCCCACTGGCAAGTCTTTTTTTCCATCAGGAAAAGGCAAAGAAAATTATTCAAAATGTGATTATGAATTCTTGAGTTCATAACACTACCGAATCCTCCGTGACAATCTTCGTTATTCTGGGATTTCACACGGATTGCCAGACACAGCATCTCCTAGACTCCTCTGGCAAGTGCCTTTGTATTTTGATCAGTGTAGAGATAATGATTCTAAAACATGATGACTCACAGGAAAAATAGAAGATTTATTGGAGAAAAAACAACTTCTTTGTAACTTAGTGGATTTACTTGGCCCAACGAGGAAAAAAGAAAATGAACTAAAACTGCCACAGTCTGGGAGGGACTGAATTCACCCTTTTACAGAGGGGCAAAAATGCAGCAAATGGATGTGCTGAAAGGTGAAATGAGCAGTGCATCACAATAACTATTTTATCTTGACTATATTGTTTTGATAATGGTGTACCCCGAGTTAAAATGTGATTAATTGCACAGAACTGCAACTTACTGCTAAAAAAAAAAGAAGTTCCTGACACTAGAGCTGAAGCCTCAGACCCTCTAGTTAATGCCCCCTCAATGCTTAAAAGAAACCAACACTTATAACTTATAATCCTGCAAAAAAGTACAGACCAACTAAAAATGAGATGGAATGTTCTTTTTTCCTGCTTCTTCCTGACTTTCTGCAGCAGGCTGTAAGTACAGTACACAAATCCGCAGATGTACATTTACAAGTCCACCCACCTGCCGCATTCTCTGTTGGGAAATATGCAAAGTGTTATGTAAAACACTGAAGAGAAAAGTACTCACTTGTTAATTTGGACGTGACTGAAGCCTTTGTGCAGTCACTTTGTCAGAGTCATTCTGTGCTCTGTGTTCTCTGCAGGTTTCTGCAGCTTTAGCATTGATTCTTACATTGCGGATTCACATCATAGCATCAAACTGTGAGTAAAGTATCGATAAATACCACCTCACAAACAAACCTGCAGGCTCATTTTACAAACAAATTCATGCAAATGCACACATGTGCTGAACACCCAAAGCATTATCCACCTCCTATCTCCAAGCCCTCTGACACACTCTCTGCTTGTCCTTCTGAGCCACTGCAGGAGGAAACCAGCAGCACTTTGCACACCGACAGGCAGAAACTGGTTTGTATGCAGACAGAGTATCTTCAACACTAAGCACAGGAGATTTAATTTACTATGCACACTCAGCAGAACACGTAAGGGTGGGAGAGATAATCTATATTTGGTAGGATAGAGAGGTGATGTAGCAAAAAGACAGAGAGATGGGGGGGGGAGC
>VVHJ01038755.1:0-10393 GCA_015107715.1 Tylochromis polylepis
ATCAGCACCTCCAAATCCGAGGCCATGGTCCTCAGCTGGAAAAGGGTGGAGTGCCCACTCTGGCTCAGGGACGAGTTCCTGGCCCAAGTGGAGGAGTTTAAATATCTCGGGGTCTTGTTCACGAGTGACGGGAGAAGGGAGCGGGAGATCGACAGACGGATTGGTGCTGCAGCTGCAGTGATGCGGATGCTGTACCGGTCTGTTGTGGTGAAGAGAGAGCCCAGTGTAAAAGCAAAGCTCTCAATTTACCAGTCAATCTACGTCCCCACCCTCACCTATGGTCACGAGCTGTGGGTAGTGACCGAAAGAACGAGATCGCGGATACAAGCGGCAGAAATGGGCTTCCTCCGAAGGGTGGCTGGCGTCTCCCTTAAAGATAGGGTGAGAAGTTCAGCCATCCGGGAGGGGCTCAGAGTAGAGCCGCTGCTCATCCACATCGAAAGGAGCCAGTTGAGGTGGTTCGGGCATCTGACAAGGGTGCTTCCTGGGCACCTCCTGGGTGAGGTGTTCTAGGCATGTCCCACCGGGAGGAGGGCCAGGGGCAGACCCAGGACACACTGGAGAGACTATATCTCTCGGCTGGCCTGGGAACGCCTCGGTGTTCCCCCGGACAAGCTGGAGGAGGTGGCTGGGGAGAGGGAGGTCTGGGCTTCTCTGCTTAGACTGCTGCCCTGCGACCCGACCCAGATAAGCGGAAGAAGATGGATGGATGGAAAATGTTTGTTTTTTTTCTGAACATAGGCTACTGCCTTTCTTTCTTTCTTTCTTTCTTTCTGTTATAAGTTTGAGTGAATGAATCACTGCATTTGGGCGCACTCTGAGGAGGGTGCTGTTAAAACAGCGCTATTATTTTTTTCCGTTGACTGCTTCTCTTTGCTAATAATGTTGGTTGAAGCTAACTTACTCATGGGCAAATAAATAAATAGCTCTTGTAAAAACAATCGGTGAAAGGCTCAGCCTATCGTTGATAGTTGATATATTTGTCCAATTGCCCAACCTTAGTGTGCACATCAAGATAACACCAAAACAGTTTATGGTTTATGCTTTTTGCAAGCATAAACCAAGACGCTGTGCAGTGCACTGGCTGTAGTTTACAAATTCAGATAAACATAAGAGCTAATAAAATGCTACACTGCTATCAGATGATGATGACTTTGAGATTGCATTTTGGCCATTCATCTTTTTCTCGACATGCAACAAAAGGCCTGCTTAAACACAATTGGTTGCTAAAACCCAGTCTACAAAACAAACCAAACAGCTACTCTTACCAAATATTTGAACCCTTGCTTACAGCTCGGCTGTATATGTGCTCTGCTAATAGAGCAGTGTAAACAAAAACTGAAGGTGCACTGCAAACTGTCCAAGCCCGTTTTCTGCATTAGGTTTGACAGCAAGTACAAGTTTCCATATTGGTGCAAATCAAAAAACAAATACAGCGATACCAATCTGTGATTGGTTAATTCCCCCATCATTAACCAGTGGACTGCTATTAGTCAGGCTCTAACTCGCCCATTAACCTTT
Source organism: Tylochromis polylepis (assembly GCA_015107715.1). Classification (NCBI taxonomy): domain Eukaryota; kingdom Metazoa; phylum Chordata; class Actinopteri; order Cichliformes; family Cichlidae; genus Tylochromis; species Tylochromis polylepis. The sequence goes on from VVHJ01038755.1 coordinate 1,522, forward strand.
GACCTCAAATGCCAGCACTACAAACTCCTGTTAAATACAACCTACAATTCATGCCACGAGATGTTCAAAGAGCTTTCTCTCTGAGAAAGAAAGAACACGTCACGGACCGTTTCTAATTCTGAACACATCACGACACATAAATATTTGTAGTGGTCTTGGGAATGGCTATGACGGGGCAGAAAAAAAAACTGATGCAAAAAGATTTTCTTAACCCTTAATAATTAACGACATTTACAAAAATAGAAGGAGAGACTGTGACGGGGTAGAGGAAGAAAAAAAAAGAGCCAGAGGAAAAAAGAAAAAGGCAGAAATGACCAACAGCCACACAAAGGAGACAGTCAGTCCTGTCTCCAAGAAACAAGAGGCGAGGCCGTCTGAGCAGTCTCTTTGGAACAAAGATAGCCTGCAAACATTTGGTCGCAACCAATCAAAATCAATACAATGTTTGAATTGGCTTAATGCAGCCCATTTTCAAAAACAACCCTACAACAGAAAAAGCCTGTGGGGTATTTTGATGTTACTGTTCAGGTTTAGTATGACTTCAAAGCCGGCGTTAGTCTGCCCAAGTTCTACAAAGAAATCCAGCAAAGAGAAACAATCATATAAAGTAATTAGAAATTGTCCCATAAATGCATATTTTAAGGGTGACTGGCAAAATCACAGTTGTTCGTAAGAGTCTGCAGAACCGTGGCAGTAAACATATTGGATTATATACCTCAAAAGAATTTTTAGAAACATGGTGGTAGATTAGCACCCTCATATGTCAACATGGTTAGACTGCAGTTAAGTTGAAGCAGGAGGCATGCGTAAATACCCGGGATGAAGTGAAGGCCAATTAGCAAGTGGGCTCTCATCTGCTGGCCTCCACTATGGCAGGAGTGTGTGAATGCCACAGCGAGCAGAGAGATTCTGTGCCTCCATTTATTTCTTATTCTCTGCTCTTCGTTCAGCAGAGACAAAGCACTGGGCTGCTTTAGTTGTCTGGTTTGAAGAAAGAGGATTTCATTTTCTTCAAGGGTAGTTAATCAAATGCATACAATACAAGATCACACTGGTCCTTCTGTCTTTCATTTTTTCAGAGAATCTGAATCGTTACCGAAAAATATGTCAGCTATTTCAGCTTCTAAGGTCACAATAAGGCACATCTCATGCCCTCCAGTCACACATGAAAGTAAATGGAGATTTAAAATAACTGCCTTTGTTTCCAGTACTGAGGTTTTCCCTTTAGACATGAATCTGTAAAATACTAAACTGCCGCTAAATTAACTTTAATTTAGGTACTTACAAATGAACACCAATGGGATTTATCTCCTCTCTGTCTGTTGTGTTTTTATCCCACACACATATTCTGATGTGTGTTTATAAACCCAAAAACTATTGGATTTTCTGAAATAAAGTTTTTAATGGATCTTCTTTTATTAGCACAGCCCACTTCAAACGTTGATCTAGGCCTTTGAAAAAAACAAAAATAAAACAAACAAGAAAAAAAAATAAAATAAAAAAATAATTTTTCTAGTGACATGAACACCCAGTGTCCCAGATCTCAGCTGTAACCATGGCAATTGTACCACACCAAAGGGTTTGAGATCTGTTTTTTACATGACCTAGTCATGTGAATCACACCAGACCAGTAGTATTACGTAAGGGGGTTGGGCGGATGGGCTGGAAAAGCCAGGCCTCGTTTCTGGAGATCTGGGATGCTTTAGGAGGCCTTTCCATGTGTCACACATGATAAGAAATGACTACAATTCACAGACCAAGCCAAATCATTTAATTTTCTCAAGATGTTGTGATTTTCTGGTCACACAAACTGCAGAGCGTTTCTAAAAAACGGAGGTGAAACAGCGCATGCCTAAACAACAGCACAAACCATGTAAACTGAAACAGCGAACAGCACAAGAAATAATCAGCTCTGCTCAGTAATCTGTTTATGAGCTAAGCCATGTGAGCAAAAGCTAATTCAAGCAGGAGACAATGAGGAAAAGAACAAATCGATCCATAAAAAAGGAGAACAATAAATATCAGCTCACAAAATATAAGCACACACTGAATTTAAAAAAAAAAAAAAAACTTCACGACTGAAATAAACAGTAATCAAAGAACTGTTTCAACATTTTTCCATACGGATGACAAATTAAAGCAAAAACATATCCTCTAATTTTGGAGTCAAAAACAGTTTGCCGTGTTTTACCATTTTTATTTAATAAAAATTAAATACGACCGTTATTAATGATCTAAAATGCTGACGGTTCTTCTGAGTTCAACATTTTTACAGCTGTGTAAAGAAAGTACACCCTCTTTCAATTCTAAGGTTTTCGCATCAGGACATAATTTTAAAAACATGTGATCTTTACCAGGCTTTAATTTGATTTAAATAAAACCTCATATAAACAAAAACTAAATATTAAAATAATAATAATGATACAGGGTAATTTTTTTTTTTTTTTTTAACAAAAACTAACCCAAAATGCCAAATTTCTGTGTTAAAAAGTCACTACACCCTTACTGCTTCCACAGGAATTAAGAGGGTCAGCATCAGCTGATAATGAAATACACTTGACTAACTGATCAACAACAAGAGTTAGCACCTCTATAAAAGCCGGGGTTTTGGCAGTTAATAGGTCTGGAGCATTCAGGTTTGTGTTAACACAATGTCAGGGAGGAAAAACATTAGCGATGAGCTTAGAAAAGCAACTGTTCCTGCCCGTCAATCTAAGGGGCTTACGGCCATTTCCAAATGGTGAGAAAGATAATTCACAAGTGTAAAACATTAAAGACAGCTGCCAATCATCCCAGGAGCGGACATCCTGGCAAATTCACCCCAAGGTCAAACTGTGAAATGCTCAGAGATATTGCCAGAAATCCAAGAGCTACAATCTCAGACGCTACAGGCCTCAGTGAGCATGTTATATGTTAAAGTTCATGACAGTACAATTAGAAAAAGACTGAACAAGTGTGGCTTGTTTGGAAGGGTAACCAGGAGAAAGGCTCTTTTCTCTAAAGACTGTTACGACTTATGTTTGCAAAAGTTGCATCCAAACAAATCACAAGACTTCTGGAACAATGACCTTTGGACAGATGGGACCAAAATTGAGATATTTGGGCATGATACACAGCACCATGTTAGGAAAAACCCCAAACACAGCATGTTCGCATGAACGTCTTATAACAACTGTCAGCACGGTGGTGGAGGGGTGATGATTTGGGCTTGTTTTGCAACCACAGGACCTCGACACCCTGCGAGTGTTGAGTCAACCATGAACTCCTCTGTATACCAGTGTATTCTAAAATCAAATTGAAGGCCATCTATCTGACAGCTAAAGCTTGGCCGAATATGAATCAACAGAGTAATGATCCCAAACACAGCAGCTAAACTACAACAGAATGGCTGAAAAAGAAAAGAATCAAGGTGTTGCAATGGCTGAACTCAACCTGACTGAAATGTTGTGGCAGGAGCTTAAGAGAATTCTTAAGCTCCTGAAGAGTGGGCCGTGGAGAGACTGTCTCTCAGTCTCTGCACAGTGATGTGAGAGACTGATAGAAACCTACACAAAACGATTACTTTAAAATATGCTATTGAACCATGGCGTGTGCTTAGTTTTTCCACACACTGTTTTACTATAGCTTGTAATAAAAGTCATTATTGTTCATTGGCGATTGTGTTTAAATCATTTTACAACCTACTTCCAGCATAACCTTTGACCAAAAAGAGGGTGTAATTTCATTTTCACACTATATCATCTTCTAATAGAAGCCTGTAATGTGCAACAATACACTCTAATACAAATCATGATGGAAGATCATGATTTTCTAAATCTGCTCACACCAGAGTCACCAAAACCTTTCAATCATGAATCAGACAACACCACCACACATTATTCATGAAGATAAAAACAAAAACCACCTGCATCATCCTAATGAACTTTACAACAATAACTACACAACGGCTCAAAGGTTTGGAGTCAAATGGTTCTTGAAAGAAACGCACATTTGTTTATCAAAGGTTGTAAATTATGACAATGATTATGTTTATCGTTATATTGATTCCATTAAACAAGTAACCACACAGGTATAAAAGGCCCACTGCATTACCTAATGCTAGTTTATTGTGTTAAAAGTCTGCTCTGCTGATAACAGACAGAATACATTTGGCTAGTTAAATGTCTGAAACATCAGCCTTTGTGGACTGACCATAGAATCAAAATGCTCCTCAAGAAAAACTTCATTCAGAAACTTCTCAGGATATTCTTACTATCCTAGTTTACTTTTCTGTAAAAGGAGTATTAAACACCACTGTATGAGCCCTTTTCTCGAACAATAGTTTTCATTTCAAATGACTTAAAAAGAAAAAAAAAACACTAGTTTTGTGCAATAGTGTACCATACATGAATGGGAAACACATAAATGGCACCAATCTCACATAAAGGGATTCATGTCACACTCCATATTTAAATCAATGAGGGTAAAAAAAATTAATCCATCCATCTGCCATTTATGCTCCTGAGCTCACTTAGCAGGCATCCTAATCAGATCCGTGAACCACCAACAATGACTCCATTCAATGAACACTAGTATCAGCTCTACTCTAAGCCTTTCATGAATGGCTCAACCCAAACACCCTTCAGAACAAACTCATTATCCGTGCTTCTATCTCCAGTCTTACTCCTTCAGTCTTTATCCACAACTCATAGCCATTACTGAGGCCAAGAACATAGATAAACCTATAAATCAACAGCTTTTTATGCTCAACTCTCACTCCTTCACTCAAACCCTTTCCTGACCCGGAGAGGGAACGCCACATTTTTCTGTCTGAGAGACATGGCCTCGGATTTAAACCGCTCATTCTCTTCCCAGACACTTCACACCTAGTTGCACACTGGCCCACCACAGGCTGGTGGTCACTGCTCGATGAAATCTGCACCCTCCAAACCTTGGTTGTGCCTTGAAATTCTGTTTATAATATTTAGACATTATAACATTTAAAAAATGTTGACAAAGGAGCGCCCTGTCAGAGGCCAACACCATCTGGGAATGAGTCTGACTTATTGCTAGCAAAACAAAGCAAACCCTCTCTACTGTTAAACAGAGTTAATTCAAGACATCTGCACTTGTTTCAAGCCTACCTGAAGCAGCGAGTGATGCAGAGTGATTTCCAGCTCTGCTAGCCTGTGGGCTGGGTCCTCACATTCCTCATGGATCTCCAGGTCCTCCCTGGGAACCGTATCCCAGCGACCACAGTTAGCCGCCAACTGGTGCACCAGCTCATACTGGCCAGGCAGTGCCAAGCTGAGCCGTGTCTGTCTCCCATGGGTGAAACAAAGTTTCCTCCTCTTGCAGATAGTGCCCTGAACTCCTTCACAAGGCTCTCCAGCCTCACCGCCCAGTGGCAGCAGCTTCTCCCCTAGAAGGCTGTTGACCAGCTGGTACCGAGCAGTGCAGTTCTGGCCCAGCACAAGGATGTAGGGAGCAGCACCCACATTGTTGCATAGGAACTCTTCTTCATGAGCAGGGAATGAGATGCAGCTCAGCTGACCTGGAGGAGTGAGGAGGACCAGTTATCTAAAACCACATCAGTATAGTAGAGCAAACAGAAACTCTTGGTCGGCACTAAAAGTGCTAGCATCAGCATCCTTTCTGTGTTTCAGCTCCTCGTCACAGCCTTTTTGAATGTTTAGCCAGCAAAAAATTAATGTGACATGACAGATAGATATCAGCCACTGTAATAGGTAAATCACTTTGCTGTAGTCCTATTAACCTGCATTTACTTTACCCTTGTTTGATACGCATCAAACCAAGGAGTCATAAAGTGGTGACTCTGGTAAATTAAACTGGCTGTATGTGTTTGAGAAAACATTTATGGCGGTTTGTTTTGTTTTGTTTTAATCTAAAAATGATGTGAGATTGTGTTGCGCATGAATTTAACACTGGTTTTGTGTTCAAAGGCAGAATGAAGAGCTGAATGTTGTTAAGAGTTGTTCCTCAACTCCCTAGCATTAAAATAAAAGCAACAACCTACAAGCTAAAAGCAACAACCAGCTGATCTGAGCAGAGCATAAACGAGTAATACATGAAACAAACACAAGAAGTCAGGTAACTGTGAGAAGAAAAAAGATTGTTATCCATCTTATCCTATATTGTTTAGACATCTCGAGTTTCCCTACCATTTGTTAGATGTTACAGACATGTTAGATGCATAGAAAGTATAAAAACATGGACGTAACTACCATGATGTCATCCAGTGGGTTCAGAAGCCCCGTTTTGAAGCTTTAAGATTAGCGGTTTCATGCCAATTTTGTTTTGACTTGGTATTTAAAAAAAAAAAAAAAAACTCAATTGGCTAACCACTTGTCATTCATATGTGTTTACAGAGGGAAACACAGTAAGCCATATTCCCTTAGACTTCTATAGAACCAGACGTTCTTTTTTCCCCAACCACAGCTATCGCCATCTGGTGGCCTTCAGACAGAACGCAGGTTTAAGGCTCTTTCTCATTAAGCCCCCAGTACACCCGCCACAATGGTCGCTTCGCTCACTACTGCAACCTCGTCTCATAGTTGCTTGTATTTATACCTGCCATCATGGTGCACGGAGCCGCTGCAGGATTCTCCTGAACGATAAGGGTCACCACTCAGATAAAATCGTCACATAAGCACTGCTATAAGAGGAGAAACCGTCAAAACTGGAAGACTTTGTCAAAGGTTTTTTGCAAAGTTTTTCCACAAACTCAAGTTTTCAAACTATTCCAACATGTCCCTCTGTATATCTGTATGTCTCTGAGCTTCTGTGCTGGAATATCATGAAAATAGTGGTAAAAACCGACACACGCCAGGTTACAAAAATCGAGAGGCGCATGACCAGCCAAAGCACCACAAAGATTGTGTTGCGCGACACATGATGTGACGTCAAAATGGGCGTGAGACACAGGCAACGTCGCCAGCATAACGGCCCCATTAGCTTAATTTGTCCCGACACAGAAGCTACGTCCACATGTTAAACAGTCTATGGTTAGATAGAGGAAATCTTATGAATAAAAAAGAAAAAAAAAAAAGAATGCTTGGACACTGCTAGCATAATGGACAGGTTTTTGACGGGGCTCCCACACAAACGCAAAGCAGAAGGTGAAGCATCGCCAACTATGCTTCTAAACCTAAACTTCCTTCCAAGCCAAAGACTAGAAAATATGATGAAGCATATCTTGCCTTTGGCTTCACCTGCACAATGGTGGTGCCAAGGTAGGTATCCCTGACAGAATTTGTTTCCCCTGCGTCGGGAGCACGTGCTGGACTGTCCAAATCACGGACAAAGAGTATCCCACATTCTTAATTTTTAGTTCACAAACACTTCTTATAATGACTAACTACTCCTGAAATCTTGGAGATGTTAGCTCTTTATCCAGTAAAGTTACAATGGGATACAAATAATATCAGGCTGATCCTGCCACAATTTGTTCCCCCTGTCCAAATCACGGACAAACAGTATCCCACAGTTGTTTATGTTTTTAAAACCATTTTGCACAGAGAGGCATTTTTTGAAAAGTGTGTTGAAAGCAATGTTGAATATTCTTACACAGTAAAAATAAAAAAATAAAAAACCCAACTAAACGTAAAATAATTACACCATAAAGATGGTTTGTTTTTCTGTTATTTAAAAGAGGTAGTAGTTTATTTTATTGCTACCTGTAATTTATTGCAGTTTACTTTTATTTAATTGTTTACAGAAGGTTTGAGATGTGAAATAAACTGCAATGGAGTTTGAAAACAAAATATGGGTGTGTGGTTGGAGGATGGGTTTGTGCCAGGGCGGGCGCGAAGATTTTCTTGTAAAACAAAGGGGGGGCCTAGCAAAACAGTTTGGGAACCACTGGGCTATTCCATTAGTGAAACCGTCTTTGTGCCTAACCGGTTTTTAGTAACAGTACAGCTAATTTTTTACTGCATGCTTTCCTGGGCTATATCCTGTATAGATATGGCATTATGATTTTCCGCTCTCCTAAAAGAACTAATCAGAATTTAATGGTGGTGTTGTATCTGTAAAATTAGTAAAAATAAAATTGGGCACAAATACTTTAAAGTTATCCTACAAGTATTTGGATATCCCTTATACAGTCATCAGAGATAACCAGCTGTGGTTGTGAACATAGTCTTCCTACCCATATTGCTTTTCAAACCTTCTGTTTGCAAGATTCAGCCAATCAGAAGAAAGCTGTCTTAAAAGAAGGGAAAGCACTAAAACAGTTCAAAGGATGAAATGAGGGAATGCACCACAGTCCCATAAGATAAATATAGGATTTTTTAAAGTAATTTTTATGTAGCATTAATAAGAATAACAGGTCATCTTTACACATCAATATTGGCTCATGTGCATCCTTATCAATAACATATCACATGAAGAAGCAATACAATATACTATTGTACTGAAGTCTTCTCCCACCCCTAGTCAGCACTGTTATCAAAGATGGAACACTCAGATTACTACATCTATATTATTCTTGGTATTTTAGCATGACTCTAAGAATACAGGATATTATGTTCCACAGCAGAGACAATGAACCACTCTTCATTAAATATTATTTTTTGGGATTATTTTTTTCCCAGGTCTAGCCCTAAGGTAAGGAGCACAAACAGAAGAATCAATTCATTTTGATTATTGCGGGGCTCTGATATAATCCCTCAGTGATGCTGAGTCACAGTCTAAAACACTTGCATAACAAAGACAGCGCATAGCTGCAACAGCCTCCCCTTTATAGTCACATACCACTGCACTACTTTCTAACACTATAGTGGCTTTACTGCACTTCTAACCTGCCCTTATTGACCTAACATGAAGCAATAATGCAAGCACGTCCACACAGAAATGTGCATAACAGTACAGG